>CAUYON010001043.1:0-48005 GCA_963573935.1 Arctocebus calabarensis
TTTTTCAAAAGTCCAGTGGGCATTTTGAATCTTTTCACCACTGTGGAACTTGGGTTTTGGTCAAGAATTTCAGAGTGAGTTTACTTTGATGGTAGAGCATTGTGCTGGTCATTACAGAGGATGGGTCTGAGGATATCCTGAAGAGTTGGTTTGGGTATGGCAAATTTCTTCAATGTCTGTATGTCATTAAAGTATTTAACTTCTCCATCATCAGCACATTGTACCCCATAAATGCATTAATGTATACATGATCTATGTGTATATGATTTAATAAAAAAATGGGGTGAATTTTATGGTATGTGAATTATATTGTAATAAAAATGTTCTAAAAATGACTAGGAAGGGAACCAGAGCAGCTTGCAAATTTGAATTAGAAGTGTGCTGGGGTGGGGAGGGGGCACAAGCAATCTCCCAGCCCAGGACAGGTACATGGAGAGGTGTAGCCCTCACGGCCATCCTTTTTCATCATTCAGGCACCCTCATGGACAACTGAGTGCAGAAGATGCCTCTTAGCAACCAGAACCCCAAGATGGAGGTGTGCTCAATATAATACCTTCCTCCCTGACTGAGGAAGATATTTCTGACATTCATCTTATTTTTCTTCTCCCTGAATGAATGTCACTTAGTTTTTTTATTGTTGTTTCTTCTGTTTTTAGAGTGTTTTTTTTTTTGTAAGAGACAGAGTCTCACTTTGTCACCCCTGGTCAAGGGCCATGGTTTCACAGCTCACAGCAACCTCCAGCTCCTGGGCTTAGGCAATTCTCTTGTCTCAGCCTCCCAAGTAACTGGGACTATAGGTGCCCGCCACAATGCCCAGCTATTTTTTGTTGCACTTTGGCCAGGGCCAGGTTTGAACCCACCACCCTTGGTTTATGGGGCCGGTGCCCTACTCACTGAGCCACAGGCACCACCCAAATGTCACTTTGTTTTTTACTAAGTAACTTTATCAGGAAATAAGTGTCTGAATTTAGTATAAGTAAAAGAGATCATTGTTGGAAATATGTTCATTCTCTATTATTCTACATTTAGCCCAAACTCTTGTTGGAAGTCACTATACCCTGTGGAGAAGTTGCCCCCAGCTGAGTCAGTCCTTCATGTTGAGGAAGGTCCCTTCACCTCTGGCTAGAGACAGATAGAGGAGGTAATAAGTAAGGTCGGTCAGCTACATGGTTTGAGGGACCCAGTGCAAAAGAAAGATGTGGAATCCCTTGTCATAAGATTATGAAAAATTTCAAAACAGTAACAGCAGAGAAAACACAGAGACCTTTATGTGGGGGACCCCATGTGATTGTACAAATCATAGTCACACAAGTCACTTGTCTATCCAGCTGGCCCTGAACAGAAAAATAGATGGGATAGAGAGAGAGAACAGGAGAGAGCACCTCCTTGTTATGGGTGCTTAACAAGAATTTTGCGACTTTAATTGGACATGCCATTTCTTGTTAATAAAAGCTGCTTCAAAATGGTACATTTCTAAGGAGTGCCTACAGGTAATACTGTGAAATATAATCTGATTTTAAGGTGCTCTCTCAGTATTTCATTTAAAAAGTCTATTTCATAGAACTTTAATTTGCAGATTATTTTATTTTACCTCCCAACATTATTGTAATGTTGAAAGTTGAAATTTAGCATCCATTTTACCTCTGGGGAAATTGTCATGCAAGGCATTTTGGGAGGATGTGCAAAGACTAAGGACCACAGTGGAAGCAGTGTCAGTTTATATTAAATTATTTCTCCCATATATTTTTATATTGGGTGATCATATCAAGAATAGTAGTGTGGGGAGACTGCATGTTAACTCATTATGTTAATATAGGATATATTATTAATGATGTTAATAAAGATAAACAAAACACACAATTTAATGTTTATGATACACCTGGCACTGTGCTAATCTCTTTACATATGAGGGCTTTCCAGATAGTATCCAGCCATGTACTATTAAAAAATACAGGCATACATGGCTGGATACTTTCAGGAGAGCCCTCTTATTTTATAGTGTTTGATTTTTACTCTAAAACTCTTGCCCAAGTTGATTATTTATACACTGAGAGGTAACTTCTTGCCTGTGTCATAGTGTGCGTGTGTGTATATCAACAAGGTACAAGCCTACATTAATAGTAATTCTACTTTAAGAGAAATATTTTATATGAACAACTCCAGAAGTATACCAAAGTTTACCTGTGATCATGCTTTGAACCTAGCGTCCCCTGACTCATGAAGGCAGGAGAGCATGGGGCAGAAGGTGTGCGTGGGGTCAAAACGCTGGGTTTGGATCTCAATTCCACTGCTTACTGGCTGTGTCACCTTGTGCCAGTCAAATACCCTCTCTGTGACTTGGTTTTCCTCTTTGCAAAATGGAGATTATAATAGTACTCACCATTGGTTTGTTGTAAGGACCACATAATTATCTATAAGAATTATATTCTATCAACTGTTTATTATTATCATCAAATAGAAAATCAGATCTTAACATTACAGGTAATCATTTGAGATTGTCCATCAGCCTGGTGTCTATATATACATCATGTTTTGACATTTGATTAAACTTTAAGAACAGTGTTTAAGAATGGCGCATGGTGGTTCTCTAACCACCTCTATTGCAGAATTAGTGGTGGGAAACTGATGAGGCTGCAAAGCCAATTCCCAAACAGGGAAAACAGGTGAAGAACAGGCTCTTTTGAGGAGTATTCAAACCAATGTCAAACTCAGTCATGATTCAAATAATAGCTGGCTGCCAACTGGGACATGGACTCCAAATCCAGTAAGCAAACTCCTGAAAAGACAGATAGTCATCCTTCAAACTCCCTCTATGGGAAGCAAAATGTCATCCCAGAGAGGAGGATCATCAAAGGTAAGGCAGAACCATACCTTCCTGAGTCCAGGGACCATGCAATAGCAAGATTCTAATCCTAAAGGGCAGAGATCTGGGCAGGAGGCAACTGTAACCTGGATAAATCCAAATGTAGGCTTCACTCTAAGAACCAAAGGATCTAGACCTGATTAGTGAATATCTTTTGCAGGTCTTCAGGTGTTGCTGGGCCATGGGCCACGAGGTACGTAATGGGGATGAAATTTCTGTTTGCACCCCTAGCTAAGAAAGAGGCTGTGGACATAATTCCAGTCTGCATCAGAATTGGCAAAGGACAGGACCAAGATGGAGAGTCCAAGTGGGGGATGTCAGTGGTCCAGCTGTGAGAAAAGGGGGATCCAGAGCAGAAGAAAAAAGACCAGCTAGTACTCAGCCCAGCCTCCCTCACCGTTCCAGCCAACCCCACCCCTGGTCTCCAGCTTGACCCTTGTGAGCCTGTGGGACCCAGGTGCTGACGACTCCCTTGATGGTAACTCCTCCAGTTTTCACTAAGAAGAACCAGGCTTCCAGACCAACTTGTGGCCACACACACTGACCTTTCCCTGCTCCTCTCCTCCTTGGGAGAGCCTTACAGTGAATGACTTAGAAAGGACACAGGTGAGGAAGAGATGGTGGCCCCACAGCTGATCCTAAACACTCTTGCATCTGGAGGAGTATTCCAGGACCCTTTCTTCTCTTTCCCCCTCAACTTCAAAGCCACATACTGAGTAACACAGGTCAGTCCTCTCCCATCCTCACATTTGCTCTGCAGTCTGCAGGATGTCCCTTTTTACATTTCAAGCCAGAAGTTAATTTTAGCCTACTATTGCCTATACTGCTTATAAAAATATTGGGACATAAAATACAATGTACCTTGCCTTGGACTTGAATCTCTGAAATGGCCCTGGCTAGACCTTTACATACCAGGAGCATAGTAGGAACTCCCAAATGTTCATTGGTAAGCAGATGGATAAAAGAATTCTTTTTCATATTCTGAATTTGTAGCTGGCTGTCTCATGTCTAAGGGCTCTGTTGAACAAGAGAAGAATCTGTGTATTAGGGTAATAATTTACATAATGATGTTTAAAAATGCTTAGTGCATCTTGGAGCAGAGATCCCCTTTTTCTGGGATGCTGTGTCACCACCTAAGTCTGAAGAGAGAGGCAGGGTGGGGGGCAAGAGTAAAGGCTCTGCTTGAGAGTGGAGGCAGGAGATTGGGAGCTCTTGGGAAAGGCACATCCGAGGCATATAAATGCTTATTATTGATTCCTCAAATTGCTCTGACAGTTTGCCCACCCATATCATGCCAACTTATGTGAGCCCATGCCCCATGCCACACAGGACAGATGATGCTGAGCGTACCCACTGACTGTGGCAAAAATGCAAAGCCATGGTATCTTCCTGAGAGCTTTGTGAGGTGACACATTAAAACCTGTCTATTAGCAATGACCGAAGTTTGGGGTGGAGAGGGGTTAGGCAAACTGAGTAGGGGGATGTTTTGTGATCAACACTTTGAGCAGCCTGCTTCTCAAAACACAATGTGCTAAAACACCCAGGCCAGAGGTTTCCAAAACCTGAGGTCATGAAGAATGACTTTCAGAAAAAGTTAGATAAATTCTGCATTATCAATTTAACCTCCTAGCCTCAGAACTAGCAACGAACATTTGGGGTTCAATAAAATGATGACATAAAGAAAAACACACATATTATTTTTAATGAACTGTGGTCAGTCTGGGGTGGATATCTGTCAATCAATAGGTCAAAAACGATGCTGGTTCCTGCTCCTCAAGTAAAAGACTTTTATGATACAGAGAGACAAACTATCTGATGCATAATGAATTCATATGGGAATAAAACCAGGGTGTGAGTTGGAATCTATTGTTTAAGTCCAGATGGATTCTTTTTTGCTGAAGCCCATAATTATGGTTCTAATGGTTTCTGCCTCCTAAAAGTACAGATTTATTGGCATGTTCCATTGCTGTCAGGGGTGAGGGCTTTGAGTTAGCCAATATCATCACCCTCCACGCATGCTGCTGAGATTTTAGTTGTTACACAGAAATGAACTACTCACGATTAATTTCCCCCTAACTCTTTTTATGTATGGGCTCTAATTTAATGTGGTTTTCTAGGGATAATAGTTTAGAATTATTTTTGTTTTCCAGGAGAGTAATGATAGACCCTAATGAATGACTCCAATGTCTTCCCTGAAATTACTAAATTATTGACAATGTAGATATCTGTGGCTAAGAATATATAAAGGTGTTAATTAATCTAGTCGATAAATATCTAGTCATTAGGAGAGACATAATGAAATCTCCATGTTTTAAATCCCTAGGGGCATCTGTACAGAACCAGCATTTATAAACATCATCTTAAATGCATATCAGTAAACACCAAACAGCTACACAGGTGAAGACAGGGTAAATAGAGTCATATCACAACAACAAAAGATTGACAAAATTGTTTAGAGATATAAGATAGAAATACAAAATAATAGACAATTTCCCTGGTCCAGGCAATTGCAAGTGGATCCATTTCTTCTTTTCCAGGCAAAAGTCCAGCTACTACTAGCAGTCACATTAGTGTCATCTTTTCCTGCTGCAGCCATTGGTCATGCTTGTTAATCAATGACATCAGGCTTGGCCAGAGCTGCTGGCATGGGAATCCTTTTCCTATGCAATACATAGCCAGCACTTACAAGCCTTCTAACATGATTTGAAGATGACAATTGGCCTTCTACTCTCCTGCCAACCTTACAGCTTCTTGCTTCTCTCTCCAAAAATTTCAGAATGAATCAGGGTGTTCCCATATGCAAGTGTTCACTAAGGCTGAGAACATCACATTTCCCTGGTAGCATTAAAAAATCAAAACAGGCCTAAGTCAATTTTCAAATGAGCAGTATTTTGACCCTTGTTTTCTAGAGGCAGTACACATCTGAATCACTTATAGCTGGGCCTGGGCAGTCAGTTTTGGATGCAAGAGACTTAGAAATTCATTACAAATTATTGTTTGTTTGCTTGTTTTTGAGGGGCAACTATTAATGTCAGCTGATGCCCTAGCTAGAGTTCCGTTTGTTGCTCAAAACAGAACTACACTCAAAATAGGTTGGGGTCAAGCAGGAGATATAATTGACAGCAATCTCTCCAAAGGGCTAAGTGGCAAAAATCAAGAAATGAGGCTGCTTCCCTGTCTCTGAATGAACTCTGTGGACTTTGACTTTTTCTCTACTCTTCTCTTTGTTCCTATTGTAGACCTTGACTCTTCCCGTTTCTTCAAACTGTCAGTTTGCATAAAATTTTGCTGGGGCCCAAATCTACATCACTTTTTAGTCTATATTGGCTTCATTACATAACTCAGGCTATTTAAATTGTGTCCTTAGGCCAGTCTGCAAAAAAGATTATTACCATTCTATGATTTTAAAATGTGTAAAAATTGAAAGTAAATTGTTCAGAGACTTTCAGAGCAATTTGTTCTTGTGCCACCATCCAAGGGCATGCTGCAAGGACCTGCCTTGTTGAATAGGATAGAGACCAGGGTGAGCGTTGCCCAGCTCTGCTGATGAGTCACGTGTAAGGCACAATATACGCAACCAGATTATGTGGCAACATGCAATAGTTTAATTTGTCACCATAACCTCAAAATGTATAAAATCCAGAACTGATTTCATTCAGCAAAATATAATTTAAATTTAATGGTAACTTTACAGGTTAAACTTTGGAACTGCCTGCTGAGTCATTCTGAAGATGAATTTTGAAAATATATTATCACTTACTTCATTTTGAATAAAAGTTAAAATCCTATCTTTGTGGAAGATAGTTCTTTAAACTATCTTCTTCCATTTCCATCAACCCACTTCTGCAAAGTTGATTTCTCTGCGATTGCTGCGCAGACAAAGAACAGAAGTCGTTTAAATCCATGTTGTCCTCTTGGAGCAGTGCGCTCATGAATCCTACCTAGATTACATTAGTTAACAAGCAAGAAGCAAGCTCCCTTCTTACATTAAAAACTTTAAATATTGAGATACATAGTGCTCATTTAAAACAAGTATATACATAGTGTGGAGAATCACTATTAAAACCGTAACTTTTATTTAGCGATGATTACGGAACGAAGGAAAATCATAATAGTAATTCCGTATAATATTTACCTAAAGGTATATTGCCAATGAATAATGTGCATAATATTTTGATGGGTACCTAGGTAGACATGAAGACGCACAACATAGATTTTCCTTTGAGAATGGATTTGTACAGGGTCGGTCTCTGGTGCCACGAGCTGCGTTGCCTAAGGTCACACCTTTCCTGGAGCACCAGCACCTGGTGATTGAGTCAGATGAGGCTGTAAAATCTTGGCCATTTTGCTCCAACCCAGGGTGCTAGAACGGACAATGCCCTCTCCAGACCTCCCCACTGTGTTGGCCAAAGGCTGTGTTACACCTGCAGCTCCAAGTCTTCCCTGCCTGGTTCTGCTTCATCAACTTTCTACTCGCAAACGTTGATCCTGAAGACTATCTTATACCTAAACTCTGTCAGTGTCTGCTTCTAGAACACTAAACCTGCCACTTTAGCCTGGCGCAGAGGGGGCCATGTGAGTCCACAGCAAGGGAACTAACCCAGGCTGCCATGAAAAGGCTCCGCAGAAAGAAAGGAAATTCCAATGGAATTGGGGAGAATGAGTACAGCATGGAGGCAGGGGGCAGAGCAAGGTGACCATATTCCTCCAGTGACAGTAAATGGGTTGGGTGTGCAAAGGCCAGGAGGCATGTTCTTAGCATGTGTGGGTTCCTGTCACTGGGTTCTGCTTGACTATCGCCTCTGCTAGAAGACTTTCCATCTAGAGTTGCCAGCCCTGCCCGTCTAAGTCACTCTCACATCGCATGGAAATGTTGAGAGGTGCGTCTGGCACTGTAGCCGGAAAGTAGACCAGGAACAGCTAAGTCCGGACTGAGTCCTGAAGGCCACAGGAAGCCTGTGGGAGATGGTAAGTGGAGATTGCAAGTGCTGTTCCTGTAGCACCCAAATTGTGCCTTAGAAATACACTTGGCGGCTCCATGAAGATGTTAATGAGATGAGGTGGGAATGGTATGCGAAGATGAGTTTGGAGCTTTTGCAATGATACAGATTTAGAAAAATAAAAAAAATAGAGCTCAAGGGCAGATGGGACAGAGCACACAAAGCAGAGGTCCTCAGATATTAAGCCACCTTTGCTCAGCTGGGAATCTTGTTAAAGTGCCGGTTCTGATCCAGGAGGTCTGGGGAGAAGGTGAAAACTGCATGTCCAGCAAGCCTCCCAATGATGATAAATGTGGCCACTTTACAGGGACATCAAAAACCAAGAATTAAGCCATTAATCAGCAGGTGATACGTACGGACCTAATATGGAGAGGGCTGGAGATGTTCATAATTCTATAAGGCCATAATTCTGATATCAAATGGCCAGGAGAAACAAGCGTAGATCTTTGATGCATAGATAGTTGGAGACATAGATAATTGGAGATAAAGAAAGGGCCATCTAGTCCCCAAAGACCATAAACCTCTCCAAGTATGAGATGTGGGTAGGTGGTTCATTTAACTGTAGCTTCGTGTCTCCTGCTATGGACCAGGAATTAGATCATTTAACTACAAATGGATTGAGTCAGCTTTTGGCTTCTGCTAGAGCCCAAGATTCATCACAGTTTCAGCTGTTGTTAGTTCATCCAAAATACGGTTTTCACACACACAAAACAATCATAGTCATCCTAATCTTTTTTGGTAATTATTATTCAATGTTATTATTAAAGTAACTCACCAAATACAACTTTGATTTGCAATTATGGATAGGTAAATCTGAGCACTTAATCATTTCATTGAAGTCAGCTATGAAACATACTTTTACTACAGTCACACAAACAAATGCAGCCTTACACAACATCGTCAAGTTTTAGACTAGATGGTTGATGACTTTTCCTCTCCTCTCCCTCCTTCATCTCCCCTCACCTCCCTCTGTCCCTATATTCATTAGATAGTTATTACTCAGCAGAATATAGAATTCCTGCCATATGACATTGAATTTCATTATTTTGAAACTAAATTTTATTCTTTTGGGTCTTTGAAAACACAGAATATCTTTCAGTTGTTAATATATTTTAACCTAGTAGTTTGCCTTATGCATATGTATATACTAAACAAAGTGCAAATTACCTATTGTATTGATAATCTATAAAACTGCCTGATGCTTTAGAAGGTCTTCATTCTATATGCAAGTGAGTGTGCTCACACACTCACATATTGCTCTATTAGAATTTGTTTGGTTTCACACACATCAAAACATGTTAGTTTAAAATCTTAGTTTAAAAGTAAGATTTTTATTTTTTTAACCAGAGACTTTTGGAGGAAGATCAATATATTTTCCTGAAAGTTTGCAGTTATCATTTAGATTTCATTTTTTAATTGTCTCATCGGGAACAATAAAAAGTACTTTCTTGCTAGCTCCAGTTCACATATGGTGTAAAGAAAAAAATACTTGCAAATATCGCACAGTGCCCCTGGGATTGACAAACCCACACAGAGAGGAAGGACAGGAAATAGTGATTATAAGGTTGTGATTCAATTTGGAGGACTCTCAGGGTATTGTCTAAATTTAGAGTGAATGTGCCATAGAGTGTTAGTAATCTACCCCCACTGCTAGCAGTTTCTGAACTTGGTTTAATTAAGATCGAACCTCATGAACTGAACGACATGTAACATGGTAAAAAAGCAAATCGTGGAAGCATCGCTAAGGTTTGAGAATAAAATTGGAAATTCCACATTGGGCTGATAGCCATTTCTGAGGTGGAAATAATAGTACAAGTGGGTTTATGTATATGAAACTACATTGAAGAGTATAAAGTACTATAAGAATGCAGTAGATTATTATTATTATTATTGAAAAGAATGCTGTGCGTGAGAGAGAGATGTCTCTCAGTGGGAGGATCATCAATTTTCTGGCTGGGAAAATAAAATAAACGCATACCTCTCACAGAGCCAACAATACAAATGTGGAAAGCAAACAGCGGCCAAGTCAAACCTCTTCACACATCCATGCTGGAGCGTCTTCACGCACACCATTTATATGTTACAGGCCACTGGAACTCTGCCATGCTGGGGTTATCCCCAGGGGATTTTTCATTCCCACAAAATATTTGCAGAAAACCAATGAACAATGTCGCAGAGGGCTGTAATAACATGATTGCCCTTTGACCTGGGGTTTGCACACTGTTGGTAGTGGTGGATTCAGCATGGAGTTAATAAAGCTAAGGCGCCAAGGCTCCTCCCTCACTTGCATGGACCCCCGTGACTGCTGGAAGTTAGAGAGTGTTCTGGGCACCTCAGAGAAGGCAGGTTGCATCAGGCAACATTTCTGTAAGCATTTCTGGTAAACTGCCCAAAGAGATCGTAGAAGAAAGGTGCTGAGCTCCAGGCATTTTTTGTGATTCCTTTTATCACTCTAAATTACATGCACAATATATCTATTTTCATACTGGAAACAAAGATGAGCCATCTGATTTGATTTTTTTTTTTTGATTCACACATGTTGGTGTAATGTTGAATAAAAGCTGCCCTGTCTCAGTGTTTCAATGAAAACTCTAATTTAAGGTGCTCACAAATCTAATTTATACACCAATCACCAAGTTGTGATTGAGAAGGCACAAGAGTCAATAGACCACTAGGCTGGTCCGGATGCTGCGCTCACAGCACTCCACCCCGCCGTGGAGCTTGCATTTGCCATGCACTTAGTTGATTGCTCATTTTCCCTGCATTTCTCTTCCTATTTGCACAACCCTGATAGCAGTGTTCTGCAGGTACTATTTTTCAGTGCCCCTGACAGACAGATGTTAGTAGCATCCCCACTTTAGAAGCCCCACGGAAGCCATCCAGCTGTTCTGTGCTTGGTCATGAGTCAGACAGGCAGTATGCCTCCAGAGCCTGACATCTCAAGGAGGGGTTGCAATCTTTGGTGACTCTAAATTTTCACAATCTCCTGCTCTGTTTCCTTTCCCCAGTGCATCATGGGGGCCTGACCATTAACCCAGTGGTGTTGACTAGGGGTGATTTTGCACCCTGGGGGACATTTGAGGATATTGGAGACGTTTTGATAGGACTAGAGAGTAGAGACCAGGGATGCTATTAAACATGCTGCAATGCACTGGGGGCTCTCATGACAGAGAAGTAGCCTGCCCCAAGTTGTAATAGCCCTGCTGTTGAGAAACCCTGTCTTAAGCCAATATTGAAATAATCCACTTCAAACATATCACTCCTCTGGAGTGATTTATTCTTCCTTTTCCAAAATTGATACACTTTGAAATCGAATCCTGTGCCTTCCATAAGATTTCCTTTCCTAATTTTCCACTTTTATTGTGTTTTCAATTCTCCCACAGTCATTCCCACTCCCACATGTCCTGGAGTAGAAACATGTAACCAAAGGACAGAGAGCCTGGGCTTTGCACCTGCCTCTGTTGTATTCCACTGGCATAACACACAGCCTCTCTAAGCCTCTGTCTCCCCCTGCGAAATGATGGAATTGAGCTATTGATCCCACGGGGGGGGAGGTGGGGCTTGCATTAGGATACTTACTCCACAGCAAAAAGAGGCATTTCCAGCTGGAAGGCCAAGCTCTGTGCTCAAGGGAGATCTGTTCCCTGATTAAGAACCAGGACTGCTGCTGGAGCACCCAGAAACAGCACGTGGAGGGCAGGGAGTAAAGCTGTAGGTGGAAGGGGAGCCTAGAGGTGGAGAGCTGTGGGATGAGGGGAACAGGAGCTAGAACAAGGGCACACATTCACATGTAGCTCATGAGCAAAGAAAGAATGGAAGGACATACAGGAAGAATGACTGGGGCTGTTCTCAGCAGGTGTTAGACACTGCATGGCTGGCCGTGTGCAAAACTGCAAGTGGGCACGGTGGCTCCGTGCCGCTTCTGAGACAGCCCAGGGTAACAGGATGGGGGATTCTATTCTCAGAATCATGATGAATGATGATGACTGGACATTGGGTTAGTCATCAAGACCCATGCTGACAATCCCACCAGAGCCGGGCCCAGGGGACCTCTCCAGCTGTAACCCTGCCCGTCCCCATTGTCCAGTTCTGTTTTATTCTTTCTGAGTTCCCCTAACAAAGGTCCTCTACATGGGAGACTCCATATTGGCTTCTGGCCACTCTCTCTGCCACTGGCCAAAGAAGAAAAAATTCTTCTCCTAGGTTTCTTACCTCTGTGCCTTCCTTGTCTCCTCTCCTTCTTTGTGAGCCTACATTGTAATACTCTACACAACTGAGGCTTGTGTGTGTGCATGCACATGCGTGTGCAAGAATATACAAGAATTTTTTCTGAACCATTAAAGAGAGACTTTTTAACATGTTCAGGATTCCCTCCTGAATCCTTTCATGTGTATTCCTACAAATGAGGAATCTTACACAACCCAAAGCAACCACCCAGACTTGGAAAGTAATGTTGATACCCTACCACTATAGAATTATCAGGCCCATTTAAGTCTTAACTATGGTCACAATAATGTCCTTTATAGCAAAATAATTCAGTCTGATAAAACAAGCTTTATTTAGTTACTATATGTATTTCCCATCCTTTGAGAGTTTTTCAGTCTTTCATAACTTGGACATTTTTTAAATTACGGATCAATTATTTTCCAGACTGTCCCTCAAATTGGGGTTGTCTGATAATTTGTCATGATTAAATTTCGATTATGCATATGTGGCATGACTACCTCTGAGGTGACATTGTGTTTTTTTTACTACATCCTATAGGGTGACGCACAATTTCAATTTGTTCCGTCACTGGTGATATTAACTTTAACCAATTGATTAAGGTGGAGACTGCCAGTTTCTCCACTGAGAACTTAACTTTTTCCCACTTCGTTTTTAACAAGTATTTTACAGGGAGGTACTTTGAGGTTTGATAAATATTCCATTCCTCATCAAACATTTAACTTTTTCATTTGCTTATTGATACCAACATTGACTCAGACTCCTATTCCATTTGGTGGTTTATAATCCATTACAATTGTGATTTATTTGGTGTTTAAGTTGTCTGGATTTGGACAGTGGGAGTCCCTGTACAAATCCAGACAACTCAATGGTTCAGAATTTTGGAGAAAGATTTATGCACAAATGTGTTTATCATCTAGCACTGGAGTAAGTTAAATGTTCAAAAGAGTGCAATAATTAGATAGATGAAGGAACAGTTATTTGAGGGAAGGATTTTACATGGTTGTTAAAAGATATGAGGCATATTTAATGATATCATAATTTTTTTTCTTTTTTAGAAAAAAGCAGTAAGTTACATATGCCATTTAGAAATATAATAGTATTTCAACTACACAAACAGTTATCCTTAGGAGAAAAGATAGGAAGAAAATATAGCAAAATCAAAAATGAAAATAATACTCATTTCTATTTGCTTTGGAGATGATGTAAATTTTTGATGACTGTAGTTCTTTATTTTCTTCTTTCTTTCTTTAGTGTCAACATTTTCTGCAATAGACATTTATTTGTTTTCTAATTTTAAAGGGTACCTTTTGTTCTCTCTTATATGGAAGCTAAAATAGTGAGTCTTATGAAAATAAAGAGTAAAATGGTGGTTACCAGAGGCTGGGCAGGGTACAAATTGATAGAAGAAATAAGGTCTTGTGTTCAATAGTTCAATAGTGTGACTATAGTCAGCAATAATTTATTGTGTATTTCAAAATAGCTAGAAGAGAAGGATTCAAATGTTTCCAAAATAAAGAAAAGATAAGTGTTTGATGTGATGGGTATCCCAGTTCCCCTGATGGGATCATTACACATTGTGTGCATATCTTAAAACATCACAGGCACTCCCAAAATATGTGCCACTATTATGTATCAATTTAAATGAAAGAAAGCACAAACTTAGCAAATTTTGAAGTACATATACACACATTAAAAAGAACATGCTTTAAAATTCATCACACTTGGAAGGTGAACACTTGTGATGATTATTAGCTTCGAGAGAAAGCTTTCTTGTAAGTACTTTGTTAAAAGGCTAATGATACTCTATATTAAACTCTAAAGAAATATCTTAGATACAACTCTGGCTACGTAGTACTCTGTATATAAGTCTTGCTTTTTCTTTAATTATATATTTATATGGAAAGAGGTTGTGGAACTTTATTATAAAAGTATAACTCCATTCCTAGGGCCTGTCCTGTCACATTACATAAGTCACACAGTACACTGATAATGGGCTCTTCACCAACAAGGAAATGAGAGCAACAGGACAATGAACCTGGAAAACAAAATTTGAAGGAAAGAAAAGAAAGGAATAAGAAGTATGGAAACAAATGATATATGTGAATTAAAAATGGGAGCCCTATTTCCATTATGAGGCCTATCCTATTTTCTTAAGGATATGAATAGTATGAGAAACTGATTTCTTCCCATTTAATACTGATTAATCATCAATTAAACTATTTCTGTGTTTAATGTAAAACAGACGTTTCAGTGTTATAATTCCCAAGTTTCTAATCTAAATATATCTCCTGGCCACGTGCCCCGCTATGGAACCTCAGGAAAAAAATGTAGTAAAATACAAATCTTTTCAAAAAGATTTTAATGAAAATTGCCATCTTCTCTAGTTTAGTATTCATAGGAAATACAGCGCTAGATATATACTCTAGCTCTCTTGGCAAATAAAAACAGCTGATTTTAAAGACCTTGGACGTGATAATAGAGATCACGTGTCACAGCAAGAGGCCCATAAGCCAGGAAATAGCGATCAGATGCGCTTGGGCAGCAAGTGCCTGAATGGAGGGACGCTGAAAAGATGGGGAATCAGGGGAAAGGAAGAGGGAAGCCCGGGAGAATTAGCGCTGGTGGGTGGCCGGGAAGTCGGCAGCTGGTGTTGAAGCACGGCCAAGAGAGAAGAGGATGGGAGTACTGAAGAGGGACTCGAGAGATGGAGGGGCAGAGGAAGAGGATCGCATTCAAAAGGTCCTGGGAAGGAGCCCAAGGAACTAGACACTGCTTAACAAGGCCCCAGCGGTTGCTAAGAGCAAGGATTTGGCCTGCAACTGAGGGCTGGGCTTGGAAGCCTATAGAAAAGAACAAACAGTCCCGTGCAGGCCAGTGGCTGACGTCTGACCCTGTGGGGCTGGGAGGAGTGAGAGAGAGATTCCCTATGTGGTCGAAGGAAGCACACAGGCTAGGTCCATTGGTTTGTCTTTGATCCGGAAGCCTTGGACAGCCCGTATTTCTGTGGCCTCCTTTGGTTTGAGGCATCTCTGAACAACAGGTGATACAGGATGAAAAGTAGAAATGGTCATGAAGTTTTCTGAATTTCTAAAGCCCAACATCGCACAGAGAGTGATGGGATCTCCAGAGCGACACCGTGGGAAGGTGCCCAGCAGTTGTGTAAATTATCCTTTCAGCCTGTGCAGGTTAACGCTTAGAGGGACCTTGAGCAACTGGAGTATGTGATCGTGCTTCGGTCACAGCCTTTCCCAGCCTACTCCAGGGCCTTGTCTGTAAGCTGGAAACGATTTATCCTTCAGGGGAACATGAAGCCAAGACTTTGTTCTACAGTTCATAATAAGAAAAGAAGAAAACTGCCTTGGGAACTTCCTGCTTGAGAGCCTTCCTGATTCCCTTCCCACAGAGTCCCGCACTCCAGGAGAGAGACAGAATTTACAGCTGTGAGCAGACGCTGGCCTGCCTTAGCTCCAGCTTGGTGGTTGTCAGCATATTCAGATGAAATCACAAAGCTGGTCCCATATCTCTTAACCAAGTCCCTCAAGAATCTCAGTAATCTCAGCCCGGCAGGGTGGCTTACGCCTGTAATCCTAGCACTCTTGGAGGCTGAGGCAGGAGGATTGCTTGAGAGCAACCTGAGCAAGAGTGAGATCCAGTCTCTACTGAAAATAGAAAAACTAGCCAGGCATTGTGGCAGGTGCCTATATTCCCAGCTACTCGTGAGGCTGAGGCAGAAGGATCCCTTGAGTTCAGGAGTTTGAGATTGCAGTGAGCTATGGATATAGCCTGGAGCAACAGAGTGAGACTCTTTCTCAAAAGAAAAAAAAAAGAAAGAAAGAAACGCAGTAATCTCCATCAGTCAAAGGGAATTAAGCATATTTGTCCTCAGGACAGGGAGTGGGGGAAAAATCATTCAAGGCTTTGCAGATATGGTGTGACTCCCATAAAGTCTGATGACAAGGCTTTGCTGGTGGTGCAGCAAATGGGCGGAATGTCAGATGTGTGAATGGACTGAGGAAACAGAAGTTGAGATTCATCTGTTTTTTACCCAGCAGTCAGTTAGTTCACCATGGGACTAGTTAACTCTAGGGAAAGGCCGAGGAGTCCCCCCAGCATCTGTACTTTCCCGAGATCATTCCCTCTCAGGGAGACAAATGGGAAGGAGGTGCCTTGCTAAGAGGGCAGCTGTGAAATTCACTCTTGCATGAGAGTGAAGAAAGGGAGAGCGGTTGTGCTGACGTCTCTCTGACTCTTCCCCTGATGTGAAGGCAAAATTGTGAAGTAAACTGAGTTTGCCAGCCGGAGGTGTTTTCTGATTTCTCTTTTCTGTCTCCCCATCCCCTATCATCCACATCACCCACGACTCCCTGCCTGCCTGGCTGTTCCGGAGCTCCCTGAGCACTGCCCTCGTCTGTCATTCAAACCTGCATTGAGCACTGCCTTAGTCCATTCATGCTGCCACAACAAGACACCTGAGACTGGTGTTTATGATGAACAAGAATTTGTTTCTTCATAGTGGGAGGCTGGGAAATTCAAGATCAAGGTACTGCAGTGTCTGGAGAGGACCTCGTCTCTCTGCCTCCAAGATGGTTCTTTGAATGCTGCTTGCTCTGGAGGGGACTAAGGCTGTGTCCTCAAGTGACAGAAGGTTAGAAGACAGAAAAGACCAATGCCAGTTCCCCCAGCCCTTTTATAAGGTTATTAATCCCACTTAGGAGAACTCTGCACCAATGATGTAATCACCTTCTCAAGTCCCCATTTCTTAATACTATCTCGTGGGTAATTAAGTTTCAATATATGAATTTTAGAAGAGCCATCAGATCATGGCAAGCACCTAATATAGCCAATACATTTTGACCAGTTGCTAGAGCTATGAAACTATATAAGAAACAACCCATGTATTTGGGAGCTCACAGTTTTGTGAAGAGGTGAACAAGTGTGTTAAGCTGTAAGTCCTAGAATAATGGTATAGTTATGCTCTGGGACCACAGGATGGGAAACCAAAGTCTGCATGTCAGAGAGCTGGTCTAGGGTTGGGGAGTGAAGACTCCTAGGGAGTCTTTCAAGAGATGACATTTCAATCAGGAAGGAATGATTTCACACACTCTGGACAGACAGAGCCAGCAGATAGGGAGGCTAATGCCTGGGGAGGATGGGGCTGCGAGCAGGGGCAGAGAGTCAGCAGAGGGAGGTCTGAGACACTGAAGCCCCTATTAAAAAGTTTGGGCTTTCAGGCAGTGCCTGTGGCTCAGTGAGTAGGGCGCAGGCTACATAACCGAGGGTGGCAGGTTCGAACCTGGTCCCAGCCAAACTGCAACAAAAAAATAACCAAGCACTGTGGCAGATGCCTGTAGTCCTAGCTACTGAGGAGGCTGAGACAGGAGAATCGCCTAAGCCCAAGAGCTGAACATTGCTGTGAGCTGTGATGCCACGGCCCTCTACCAAGGGTGACAAAGTTAGACTCTGTGTCTAAAAAAAAAAGAAAAGAAAACAGTTTGGGCTTTCTAAAGAGTGGTGGGGCTCTGGATGTTGTTAAGCAGGAGCATGTTATTTTTTAGAAAAAGCATCCTGATCGCAGCTTGGAAAGTAAATAGCAGGAAGAGAACCCAGTTAGAAGGTTAATTCCATAGGCTGGATATGGGGTGATGGAAAGCAGTAGTGAGGAGACTACAGAGAGGGGTAACAGTTCAGAAAGAATTCACTGGACTAGCTGATCATAAAATCTGAGTGTTAAAATTGGAATTCAAGATAACCGTGAGGTATTTTGGCGTGGGCAGTGGCTAGAGTGATAGGTCCATGGACTGAGACTGGGGTTTGGTGGGAGTGCACACAGGAACTGATGAGTCGGGATGGAGACTGTTTAGCTGTAAGTGCCCTTGAGATGGCCAGACACATTGAGCTCCAGAATAAACCAAACTCAGAAGGGCCAGGTGTGGAGACATGAGTCAGCGAGTTCTGAGCACACTATGGAGGGAAACCTGAGGAACAAAAACGACTGGCTGGGAGGGCTTTAAGCCTTGCTTTGGGCAGTGTCTTATAATTCAAAATTACTTCTCTCCCCTTCTCCTGTGACGTAAAACTTTAAATCCTTCTACACCATGACCTCAACGCACTCTTAAGAAGAAAGCAGATACTATTTAATTCTAACTAAAGGATACATGATTAATTGCTGGCTTCATGAGTTAGTTTTTGAAGATAACTTGTCTATGAGGTAAAATCCAAAATCATATGGATGAGGGGGGGAAATGTAGAGAAAGAATAGTACATTGTGCATACGACTTTCAGTAACATAACCATTGTATAATTTTATAATGCCTTTGGGAGGCAGCTAGGATTGATTTTATTAATGTTATTACCTGGATGAGTCATCTAAGCCTTAGATTAATTTCAAGACTTTTCTGAATTTATATATGACAGAGTTGGAATTAAACTGTGTTCTTAAATCCTAGTCCAGTGAATTTTACTAGTCTCCATTATACTAACGTTCAAAAACAATAGGTAGAAAGGCCAACATTTTTGAATGCTACTAGGAATTAAAAAATCATCTTTCTTCCTTTTCATGGAAGAGAAATGTGGAGATGAATGGAAAGTGCACAAAAGCAAAAATACCCAGGAAGTGACCTTGTGGGGGTGAACATCCAGATTTGTTTTGTCCTGGGATTTCAAAGATGGAGGCTTATCTGGTCAAAGGTCTGATCTCAACCACTGGGCTGGGACAGCCATGAGATTCCTCAGGCCTCAGTTCTTTATTTTTCCCTGTAAGATGTGTTCCATTTTTCAATCCTCAACTGAACTGAAATACACTGACGCATATTTTCATCCAAAATCACTTGAAAATCAAAGTTAAAATGAAAGGCTAGCATTTCTAGCGTTATGTGTGTCGTAAATATGCCACAGTTTTCAGCCCCACAGTAAGGAATATAATCTTAATAGTTTTCCTCCTAATACCGTATTATTTACCCAATCTGATTGAAAAAAGAGAAAGAGAAAAACCTTGACTTTTTGTAGTTTTCTTAAAGTGTATTTTATAGTCTGCATAATAAGGTAGTGGCTGTTTCCTTGATATTTTGTCCTGAAATCGATGTGAGAGAAGGCCTCACAACTGATTTGCAATGGAATTTTTATTTGATTTGCATTTTTACATTTACAATGCAATTTTCTCTAGCATGTTATTTTTCTTGTAAGTTACACTAAAACATGATGTAAATAAGTATTTGACATTGCTAAAGAAAGGACAGGAAAAACATTCAAAATAACCCAGAATCTGAATAATTAAACTCTTTTCTAAAGACCACGTCAATATACATACACATTTTATGCTTAGAAACTGAAAAAGTGAACAATGTATACAACTCTAATAATTCTGAAATAGTTATTTAACATGAGAAGATATAATAGTAGAAAATGTCCTTTTAAAATGTCCATTGGTTTCACCATAACTTCACTGGCATTTGCTTATTCAACAGATATTTATTTAATACTGACTAAGTTTCAATAACACAGCTGAGTGCCCAGGATAAAGCAATCAATCACTTAGGGAACTTTTATAACTTGGCAGGGTAGAGAGAGAGTGTTTGTGTGTTGTACATGTTTATAATATAGATATTCAGATATGTACACATATACATGTGTGTGTATATGGGTCACATATGTACACATATACATATACGTGTATATGGGTCATTACACAAGTTTTGAGGTATTCAAAAATCAAGAAACATAAAATCCACGTAGATGGGAACAGATGAATCCCTCCCAGCAACACCAACCAATGAGCTGAGCAAATTGCAACTCGCAAGGGTGAATCAGAAAAGACATAGTTGACTGTCGAAATAATGGACCATAAGTGAAATAATAGACCATAACACTGTCTCTCTCAAAACTTTTGTAGTGACACGTGTGTGCATTTATACATATAGTCTACTAACAATTAATCGGGAGATGGTATCATTGAAATTTTAGCTGACATTCAATTTCTATTGAGGTTGAATGTTCCTTCATAATTTTTGTCAATTATATTTCTTCCTGCAAAAAGTTTGCTATTCATGTGTATCTCTTACTTTAGGCTTACTAATTTTCTTATCAGTTTAAATGATATATTTGTATAATCATGTCATATTTACTAAAAATGTTTTTCCAGACTCATATAATATGCAATTTCTATCTCGGAACATAGACAATTTTTTTGTATAGTCAATCTTTTTCTTTCTGATCTATATTCTTATTTCCCAACTCGGAAAGTCTCATCCAGTATCGAACTTCCTCTCCTTCCACCAACCCAAGTCCAACAGAGAGAAGGAAAAGATACCACTTTTTGAGATTTGAGATTCTATGTTTGTAAAGCTAACTTATATGTGTGTGCTACTTACCATATATCATTTCAGAGACAATAAAAATGAGATCATAATTTACTGACTACTTTATAACTGGGGAAAATATGAATAATAAGAAATAATAAGACATTTGACATAAGTATTATCTTGAAATAAGATATTTTCTTATGTCAATCAATACTATCATATTTGTTAATTCATGTACTCTCTAATTAATGAATATTTATGTTATTTTCATTTTTTCACTATTAAAATTGTGATTGAGTTGGTTGGATATATTTAAATATATGTTTTCCTCAAGATAAAATTTCTAAAAAATGAAATTTTAGCATCAAAAAGGTTTTTTAGATTTATCTTTTACATGTTTTGCCGAACACAGTGGCATTTTCAGAGGAGAGCCAGGATTCAGTTTTGGGTGGAAGTGAAAGGATTCTCCAAGAAAACATTAAAAATGAAGGAAAGTTAAAAAAAAAAAAAGAAAGAAGGAAGGAAAGGCTGTTACCAAAGTCACAGAATGCCTATGGTAGCTTGTATGCCGACAGTGGGGGAAATGAGATGGAGGAAGGTTAAGAATCACAAGGAAATGTGGTTTTCATGCTATTGTGAAAGTTACTGGAGGATGGCAGGGAAGGAAAATGAAAAAGAATGAAAACTAATTGACCAATGAGCCTGCTGGTGAGTCAGATTGAAACCTACCTCAGTGGTGTCCAAGAAGAAGAGTCTGGAATTCAGAAAGCCAAGAGGGAAACAACAACAAAAGAAGCATTTTAAGACAGAAGGAAAATTCAAAAATCCAAGAGAAAAAGAAACATTTTAAGAAAGGTATGGCAAATGAGACCAAGAGATTAATTCAAGTGCTGAAGTTGGCTGTTGCATCTGGCAAGATGTAAGTCGCCGGTGGTCTTGACAGCAGTTTCAGTGGAATGTCGGGATCGAAAGTCGGAAGAGGGCAGAGGAGGGAAGGATGTATCTGCAGTGTGTTAGACCAACTTTCCTGGGGGAGTTTGCTTTGAAGGAGGGCACTTCTAATATTAATGTGAATGATGGAGAAACACAAGACCTAGGGATGTATTTTAAAGACAGGAGATGCTAAGAGTTGAAAGAATTCCTTTGACATACGGCTAAATTCTGAACTTACTGAAAGAGGGGAAAGAGGCAATCAAAGATCTAAATACCACTTTCATTACCTCCCAAACTATGGACAGGTGGATTTAAGTCTATTTGCTACATTACATTTAGTAATATTAGTAGTTTACAGAGATTACCTGCCCAGTCCGTAATGGCCCTGAATAATTGTAGCCCTTCCCTTTTAGGGGTCTGTTCTTGTAAATTTTACAGTTTTAAGAAAAGAAATAAATGTGGGTTTTCCTCAGGCATAAGGAGCCCAAGGAGGTAAGAGAGAGGAAGAAGGACCTGAGTGAGTTTAGCTCCTCTGTTCACCAGTCAGAACATTTCCTCTTCCTTCCCCTAGGAGCAAATAAGGAATCCTTCCTCAGTAAGCATGTCTGCTTGTTGATTGAAATGACCAAATAAAAACACGGAAAGGGATGATGCAGCAGGCAAGGGAGACTTTCCAAAGGAGTCCCTGAGTAGTTGCAGGAGGCAAGATCTAATATAGGAGCTTTTGACAGCAGCTGGGTAAGTTTATCTCACGTGCTTCTGTACAGAAGGGTACAGATACATTTATAGACTGACAAATTTTGTACTGAAAGACACATTTTCTCTTCTGATTGTTCTTATTTGTCAGTGAAACAGGAAGTGAGAGCATCAGTTATGAATGAGAAGGGTAGAACAAGTTTAAAAGACAGAAGGTGTGAAATCGTCCTCTCAAAAAGTGGGAAAGCAAATTGACTAGAGAGACAAAGAAAAATGGCTGGGCAGTACTGAGGGTTCACTTGAGCATTGTGATTTTAAATTTAAAATGTGTCCATGCAGCATGATGATAGGCTTTTTCCTGGCCATACTCTGCTTGGAAGCTGGGAGATAGGAGGTGGAGAGTTTCATTAAACCAAAGCTGTGGTCTTGCCCTAATGAGCCTTAGAGTCAGAGAAAGGAGAAAGGCCATTTAGGTTGTATGCAAGGAAGTAGTCACAATGGAATTCAATCTAGTTAAAAAAAGAAGAAACAGGAATAGAGGTTTGATATAAAAGAAGAAGAGGCAAGGCAATGAAATGAAGGTCCCAATGAGTCAAAGGACTTTTATGTTTCAAGTATGAAATAAATACATTAGGAAGCTAGGAGTGATTGACAAAGATTGGAATACTTGAAATTGAGGTCTGGAAAAGTTAAAGGTAATGATGAGGTCTATAGTCTAACTAATAGAGTTAAGTTCAAGGTAATGATGAGGTCTAGAGTCCACTATTACTAGTGGCTCAGGTTGATGGGTTGAAGTCATCATTCTAAGTAAATAGATTTGAGAGGTATTGGGGTCCCACCCTGAGAGCAGCATCTGCTGAGACCTGTGGAAACTGGCAGCGATCCACTGAAGAAATATAAAGTTAGGAGCAGCGGTAAAGAAAGACAAGAGACATAAAGTATAATTAAAAGCAGGAGCTCAGGGGTCCATTGCCCATCCTGGGATTCTGGCAGTGGCTCAGAATGTTTGCTCCACTCTGCTTTTATTTGCCCAGAGGGTAAGATGAGGGAGGGAACAAAGATATCAGCAGTTTCTGGGATTGATCATATCAGCTCCGATTGTTATTATTATTAACCTTAAATGTAGCCTTCAGAAATCTGAAATCTGAGCCTTGTACTGGGAGAGCCTCTGCTGGAGGTCACACACACAGATTTCTAAGGAGGTGTCAAGCTCCGCTAGTTCTCTGTGGAGTAAAACACCACCAGTGCAAAACATTTTTGAGAGAAGAGAAAAAAGAAAATAGCTAGAGAAACAATAATGAATAAGAAGGGTGCCCATCAGCATCTCTTAAATCCAGGATGTGGTCAGTGTGAGAAAGACCAGGTGCCATGAGAAAGGGCTTTCAGGACAGCAGTGTCCTTCTTTCAGGGGAGAATTAGGTGTTAGAACATAAGATAAAGGGATGACTTTTCAGAGGAGAGACTGAAGATGTGGAAGATTATGCCCAAGAGAGAGCATAAGAGACAGAGAGCAAAGTGGAAGGATTTAGATTAGTGGTTCTTAACATGTGGGTCACGACCCCTTTGGGGATTGAACGACCCTTTCACAGGGGTTGCCTAATATCAGATAGTTACATTATAATTCAAAACAGTAGCAAAATTACAGTTATGAAGTAGCAATGAAAATAATTTTGTGGTTGGGGGTCACCACAACATGAGGAACTGTATTAAACAGTCGGCATTAGGAAGGTTGAGAATCACTGATTTAGATCATTATGGGACATAGATCCTCATATACGGCGATATCTCCACATGTGGCTTAATGACTTGGGTTCTCAGATTTCTGAAAGTGACTGACGTATCAGAGGCACGATGGCATTCATACCTGATAGTTTCTCAGGAGAAGGTGGGTAATTTTTTCATTCACAGCCTTCTCCTTGGTTATAATATGGGGAAAATGGGCAGTGTCTAATGGTGAGCGTGGTGATCTAAGAACAGTCTTATAAAAATCTGGAAAGTTCATCAAATCCATCTGTGGGGAGTATTGCAGTATATTGAGCTATCTAGTTAACTCACTTCTTTTCTGAATTTTCTTTAATAGTCTTGTCTGTTTACTCTATTGGATGTAATGTAATACTATGCTACAAATTTTCCAAAAATTTCCTCTAGAATTTTGATGTTGGTTAATTCTTGAGGTTGATTTGACACATAGGAGAAAAATATAATCCTCTTTTTCATTCCTCTCAAAAATATATTCTCCCCTCTGAATTTCCTATAATGCTTTACTTGAATCTCTCTTGTAACATTTTGAATATTTATTTTTATTATCTTATGACTTATATAATTTTCTCTTGTACTACAGAGCCCAACACTGTACCTTACATAGACAAGGTGATTCATAAGTATACAAAGAAGGTAGGAATTAAAGAATCAACAAATAAGCTGAGAGCCAGCAAGTCTGTATTCTGGAATCATTCTACTTCTTACTATGCATATGACCTTGAGCAAGTTATTTAACTTCTCAGATTTGCATCAGTAGCATGAGAATAATAACTGTTCTGTCTACCTAACAGGCCATTCAAAATGTAAAAAGAGTGAGAACTAGACGTAGCTTTTGAAAATGCTTTGAAAATTGATTCCAGATACGCTAATTCAAAACTGAAATTTATAATTATCATTTATTACAAGACAATTTGATAATTTGAGAGAAGCACTCCATTGTATATGAGACAATTACTATTTTATTTTTGCTCAGATATATCTGGAAATAAAAGGACTGGATAGGACATAGATGATAATTAGGCCCTCTCATTCTGCCTGCCGTGGTATAGAAGTACTGCTGAAGGTAGCAGCCGTGAACTGACTATCATCAAGTTTAACACAAATTTTCTCTGGCTTCGTCTCATACCTGAAAACCAGCGTGACTAATTTATTCCCTGAAGTTAAACATTATCTTTATTCTTTGGGTTGTATTTGAAAGAAAATAGAAGAAGGGCATAGTACATGTAGCTTGGATTTGAATTTTAGCTTAGGGATTAGGTGACTCTAGGACTTTCACAAAGTTTCCCAGTTGTAAAATAGATATAATGATTATTACCTCTCTACTAAAATTATTATCCTGAAGACAACATATGATCCAATATTACCTGAGTATATAATGTCAATCACTTGGTAAGTGTTAGGTATTTTTTAAGTCATCCCAAAGTGTCTCACAACGGTGAAGACAATAGATGAAACAGAAAACAAAGAAATTAAGTTAATAAAAGAACCAAACATCTGAGGAAATAAGTCAAGAAAAAAAATTAAGGAAAAATACACAAGAGATCGTGGAAGTCAGAGGGCTCCAACTGCAGATACAAAATAGATTAAAATTTAATAAGAGAATATTGTTAATTTCAATAAATTTGAAAACTTACATAAAATAGATAAAGTTCTAGAAAAAATTATAAAATGTCAAATTTAGGAAGAAACAAAGCTAGAATATTCCTACAACTGCAATTGAGTACCCATAACTTGGGGAGTGATTAGGTAAGATAAGGTAACATTTTGGAATTTTATGCTGCAGTTAGCAGTGATTGTCTAGATATACCTATAAGCACTTAAATACATCTGAACGACAAGGATGAGAAGAAGAGAATAAGAAAGAGAAAGAAGTATATCACACAATATCATTTACAGAAATTAACATACATGGAAAGCATGTGTTACAATAGTACATACAAACCAAAAGATTCAAATCAAACCAATTCGAATATTTGCCTATGAGGGGAGACGGGGGAATGGAGAGAGGGAGGGAGAAGCGGAGAGAGGTAGAGGGAAGGAAAGAATGAAGGAAGGGAGGAGAAAAGGAGAGAGGGAGGGACAAATGAAGAAGGCAGCATGTTCAAGAATTCAAACAATATTATAAGTACATCCATTCTCTCCAAATTGATTTATAGCTTTGATAAAACTCTAATATAAATTCCTGTAGGGTTCTTAGTGGAAGTTGACAAGTTGACTCTAAAATTTATATAGAAGAACAAAGGTTAAGAATGACCATTATAATCCTAAGGAAGAATAACAAGGTAGGAAGAATAACAAGGTAAGAAAACTAACAGAAATCATGTCTGAGTGCAAAGCTTTCATAGTTGAGAACATGATCTTGGTACAAATGGAATATAATACAGAACTCAAAACGGGGTGGTGTAGAATATAGAACCCCACATATATGGCAACTCAGTACTGTGGCAGAGATAGGAGATGGGGGTGGAGGTTATGCAACAAATAATGTGATGAGGCTTTTGTTATGGATTTTGTGTCCCCCTAAAGCCATATATTGAAGCTCTAGCATCACATGTACCAAGTGGCACATAAGGCCTACCAGGAGGGGATCAAGGGTAAATGAGGACATAAGGGTAGAATTTTTGATCTGAGAAGACTGGTGTCCCTTTTATATGAGGAAAAGACACTGGAGATGTCGCTTTCTCCCTGAGCACAAAGAGAAGAGGCCATGTGAGGACATGGGAGGAAGGCAGTCTTCCTACGAGTCAGGAAGAGACCTTGCCAGAAGACAACCTGGATAATACCTTGATCTTGGACTTATAGCCTCTAAAATTGTGGGAAAATAAACTTCCGTCGATTAACCCACCCAGAATACCATACTGTGGTATTTTGTTATGACAGTTGGAGCAAAGTCATACACACTGGGTCATCTATTTGATAAAAGATTTCTTTCCCATGCCACACAGGAAAAGCAATTGCAGATGCATCAAACGCATAAATATAAAAACAAAACTTGGAAATTTTAGGTAGGCAAAATAAGAAAATATCTTTATGATCTTAGTGTCAGGAATGATTTCCTTTTTTTTCTTAGAGGCAGAGTTTCACTTTGTCGCCCTCAGTAGAGTGCTGTGACGTCACAGCTCACAGCAACCTCCAGCTCTTGGGTTTAGCCAATTCTCTTGCCTCAGCCTCCTGAGTAGCTGGGGCTACTGGTGCCCACTACAACACCTGGCTATTTTTTTCATGCAGTTTGGGTGGGGCTGGGTTCAAACCTGCTACCCTTGTTATATGGGGCCAGCACCCTACCCACTGAGCCACAGGCACTGCCCAGGAATGATTTCTTAAACACTATGAACAATGCAACCACAACAGGAAATAATTGATAATTTTCACGTCATTAAAATTTAAAATTCCTATTTATTTAAATAAAGTGAAAAGACATTCATTCATCACATAGAAAAAATAACAAAGTATCAATATCTGGAACACAGTATTTAAAGATAAAAACTCAAATGAAAAATAGCCAAAACACACGAATCCAAAAGAGGAACTATAAATGGCCAATAAACTTATGAAAAGATGTTCAGACTTGTTAGTATTCAGAGAGGTACAAACTGAAATCCCAAGGATGTACTCTTTCATACACATTAGATTGGCAAGCATTCTAAAGTCTGGCAACACCAAATGTTGGCAATGATGTAGGACAGGCTGATCTTTCAAATAGTGCCAGTAGGAATGTACATTTGTACCACTGCTTTGAAAAGCGATTTGGCGCTAGGCAGTAAAATTGGTGGTTGGCCTACCCAGTGACCCGACTCTTTCAAACATACACTGTGCCTTAGAGAAACTTGCTGGAGTCAGTCAGGAGATTGTCCACGGAAGCCCTGGTCATGTTAGCAAAGAAAACAGGAAGAGCACAGAGCCCATGCACAGTAGAAGGGGTAATCACTTGGGATGCAGCCATAACATAAAGTGCTCTATGATGGTGTAAATGAATGAAAATAGCTGTGTGGGTTAGCATGGAAAAAGAAATCTCAAAATCATTTTGAGTGGAAAAAGCAAAACTGCAGTCACATATTCTACTTATGCAAATTTTAAAAACATAGATAGACAACAATGCTTGGTTAGGAATAGTCACATATATAACAAAACACAATAAAATAGGAAAGAATTATAAACAGAAGTAGGAGGAGAGAAGACTTCAATGGGGGATGCACGAATGGTATCAGTAACCCATTTTACCTTTTCTTTCTGAGATGATATGCTATCCACATGGGTATTCATTGTATATTTTTATGCTATATATTATAAAGATTGCATGCCCATATATACAAGTAAGAATGAATATATAAATATATGTGTTCATCATATATATGACTCTTAACAACATTTCATAGTAAAACTAAAAAGAAAGAAAAAAGTGAAGAAAGCTTCACTTCAGCATATAAAAGTTTCTACTATAACCTATGACAACTGAGGCTCAGACCCTCTTTTCTTCCCCCAGGCCTGATTCAACCCCTCTTGTGTCTTTGCACAAATGTCATTCCACAAAGGCTGCGGCTGGGAACACGCACACTCAACAAGGATCCACAAAGACACACTCATACTCACACAGATTGCAGCCAGTGTGGTCACCCTTCCTGCCCCTTCCCTGGCAATTTTGCCAAGACCAAGAAATTATCAGGCCTCCTTCATAATTAGAAGTGCAGACCTTGGCTATCAATGTCAGCCTTGACGTGAGCTGTCCACATTTCGTTCTAGGCCTGAAGGAAAAGGAGAGGGCTGCGGCGCAGGGAGAACATCTTTGCAGAGCCTGGAAGGTTTGCATGCAGGAGAGAGCTGTTCGAAGGGCCTGGGGAATGCTGTGCTGGCCTTCAGGAGGACACGTGTGGTGTTGACCTTCAGAGATCAGTATCAGGCGTATCAAATTCACTCACCCTTCTGAGATTCCTTCTTCCCTTTGACAATGCTAAAAATGGAATCAGTTGCAAACAGTATGTGACTGTGTATGGTAATTTGCCTAAAGCTCGTCAAGTGTAACACTGAGCCAGAAACATGCTATGATCTGGGATCAAAATATTCTTTTTAAAATAAGAAGTAATAGCATTCTGGCAGGCCAGTGAAATCCCACAAGACTTAGTGAACCCTTTCAAAACTTTACTCTCTCCCTAGACACCTCTCCCAGCCTTCACAGAGGCTATGCAAGGCTTTCCAATACCTTGCCATGCTGGAGGTAAAATCATATCACTACTGTTACTAACAGGACCACGTCATTCCTAAGCAGAATCCAGTGAGATCCAGGAGAACTGGGTATCTTTTTAGAGTGATTATGGTTTATCAAGCCACCATGTTCTTTCTACAATGTTTTTCCTTGTGAACTGAGACCATGTGGCAACAGATCGAGTTACATTTAGGCCTTTTACTAACACACAATTTTTGACCTGCTTTGTCTGCCTTGGGCTCACAATGAAGTCTCCCTCTGCTAACCAGTGTACTTAACTTTAGATGTTTTGAGTTAAAAGCACTGGAAAGCTTAAGCGTCTTGCCTTTCAGCTGCAATAAATTTGTATTAATTCTAGGAACTGGGAAGCTTTTAAAGGAAGAAGAGCTCTTTGGGTTTTCTCCGAGTCATTCATGTGTGTCGCCGGATGTAATAAAGTCATACCACATTGTGCTTTATTTTGTGAATGCTGACCTTGGGGGTGCGTGCCGTGACATGCTTAAGTAATGGAATTAGTTCAAGTAAAGTCTGTACTTAATGCAAACCTGGGATATGGTTAGTGGGGCCCAGATCTCAACTTGGCTTGGGTTACTTCCCCAGCCTCTTCATTCCTTCCTCTGCACGCATAGTGCAAACGTCTTAAGGAATATAAAAAGTAAGAAAAAGAGAAACAAAAAAATGAATCAGAAAAGGAAAGAAGGGGAAAAGAGGGAATGAAGAGAGAAAGACAGAAGTTACAGATGAACAGAGAAAGAAAGAGGGAACAACTAGATTGAAGAATCAGGAGGGGAGAGAGCAGAGGTGACACATCCACTTAGCTCTCTGAATCAAGCAAGTTCCTACAAGGCTCCGGGTGGCTCCCAGGAATACTGCTTCCTCCCTTAATAGAAACATCCAGTCAAGGGTTTCACTGCCCACTATTTTTGCCTTTTATTTCCCCTAGAACAGTGATTCTCAACCTTCCTAATGCCGTGGCCCTTTAATACAGTTCCTGTGGGTCGCAACCCATAGGTTGAGACCCGCTGCCCTAGAAGAAAGCACTCTGTTAGGTTAACAAGCAAACTGAGTTTGGGACCTGCCGGTGCCAGTGTGGTTAAGATGTAGATCCCCATGAGAATGCACACACATACACACACACAGAGGACAGATTGCGTATGGGGAAAATCCTCAGCATGACCCTTTGACCCAGTCAGCCGAGCTGACGCCAGAAGGTGAAGTTGGTAGAAACAAAATTAATCTGGAAAATATATGATCCCCACCCCACCCCTACCACTAAGTTAGTTATTTAACTTAAATGCGCGCCCACGTGTAAACACACTGCTTCAGCTGAAGGCTTTTCAAGTAATTAGGTACCAGTACATCGTACATCACTGCGGTCTTCCACAGCACAATGAATGCAAGATTGCCCTTAGGCCTGTGGTGACGTCCCTTTCTGTTCTCCATGACAGGACCATTCGCCCAGAACCTCTCGCCCCAGATGACTTTAGACTTCAGTGCCACACCTTTTCCTCCTGTCAGCAGCCTGAATGACAATGTCCCTCTTTCCTGTGGTTCTGAGGACACTGGGAGAGGGAGTTTGTTACTTAGGGGCTTAACAATGAGAGCTCATTTCCAGAGGACATAGTGAAGGGGAGCGGGGCAGTACCAGGCAAATCCTCCTTTTGTATTCGATGAGCTCAATGGAGGATTTGCATCCTCAGTCAGGAAAACTGACAGATATACTCTGCTCCCTGCTATTGCCCATCCTATCACTGCCTCTCGTTTGTCCGGTTTGAACCCCTTGAATGTTCCTCTTAATTTTCCAAGTTTTGTCATTCTCACAGACTTCAGCAATGTCACCATTGAAATGGTGAAAAATGACCTCCTTCACAAATGACATTGAGAAGGAGAAAAAAGAATTCATCATTATCTAGCCAATGATCTAGCATTTATTTACCATTATATTTTTATTATTAGATTATGGGAATATTATTAGATGGTTACTTAAACAGGACAACGAAAGGTTGCACATACATGTGTACATAGCTCTAAATCTCTCGTGCTATGTTTTTTACTTTTCGTTACCATTTAGTTTTTTATCTCTTTTAGTCTTCAGCACAAACCCAGGAAGCAAGCAAAATCATTTTCCCCATTTTATAGATGTATCACGTGAAACTTATGGAAGAAAAATGACTTGCTAAGGTCATCAGCTAGTAAGTGGAAGAGCAGGGATTCAAACCCTTATCTCTCCCTGGCCCGTGTCTTGAATTAACTACCTGGATTCAAATTCTGGCTCAGCTATGCTGTTTGTATTCCTGATGTACGACCATGAGCTCATCAGTAAACCTCCCTGCGCTCAGCTCCCCTCTCATAAAATGCAAATAATGGCGGGTACTACCATTGTAGACTTGTTCTGAGAATTAAATGAAAGGATCCCTTTCAATGCTCAGAACCATGCATGCGATAAACCCCCATAAAGGAAGCCATTATTTAAAATGTTTGTAATTAACAGCTACAATCACCTCTCATTGTGTGGCACTAGATTCCTTACCCAGATCTATTGTGGATGTACCTTTTAAGGAAAGCCCACTCAGATTTGTTCTGGAAGCAAAATGGGTACAAGTAACAATGCTTGAATTAATTTCATAGTTTGCTCTGCTGAGGGGCCTGCTGTGGAAATGTTTCTTCTGTCCTCCTGCCATTGGACCTGAGTGGGAACTGTCCATCTACATGAGGACCCTATCTGGCAACACCAAAATTTTGCTCTCTATGTATCCCATCACCAGGAAAATAAGCAATGGATGATTAGTGAAAATAAAGATTTTAGTTAGAAACGATTTGGGAATGGTTTAAGTTTCACATATGGACGCAGCCTGACTGGAACTGTGGAGACCGTCCCTGGTTGGTTTCCTTTCAAGGCCTTGAGATACGCTCTAGAAAACATCTCGGGCCATCTGGCTGGTTTTTCCCACAATTGTGACTCCTAAATGTAAACATGGTCAGAGAGGATATTTGGAACAAAAGAAACGAATGAAATTGTTATAACGTAATGGGGTTCTGCTGAGTCTCAGTCACTTATTTATTCATTTTTTCATTCTCTCAATCATCAATCCTAAATAATCTATTAAGAACAAAGAGCTGGACTGGCATGGGAAATTATAAGATGAGTATTTTAATAGTGACTATTTATTTAATCTGTTTATTTAGCCCTCTGTGAGGAACAGAAAACCCTACTTAAACTAGCGTAAGCAAAACAAGAAATTTATTGAAACTCATAAATAAAACATCCAGGGGATGGGTTTTAGCCTCAAGCAGGGCTTGATTGGGGGCCTGGAGCTGGCCTTGCAGCTGCACACTCCTCTGAGGTGGCTTTAGTCTCTGCAGGCCTCCCGTTTAGCCCCTTGAAGCTTCCAGTGTGTGCCAGGGAGGGTACTTCCCTTTGCCAGCTCCTCCAGCAAAGTCTCAGGCTTTTCTCTAATGTGGTGTGTTGAGCCTGGCTGGGATCCTAGACCCAATTGTGACTGCCTGGACCTACAGCATCCTCCCTGGACACAGGAATAAGATTCAACTGAAGCCCAAGGACGGTGAGATGGAGGAGGGTTCCCAGAGGAAAATTAAGGTACTGTTAAGTACAGAAATAGATGTGCAGGGAAAACAATAGATGTTCATGATGATTACATAGCAGGGAAGTCTCTCTGAATCCATTCTCTGTCATTTTTAGCTGGGGTCAAGGCCTGGCAGAATAAAAAGCTGTCTATAACTTCCTCCAAGGTAAGTTGGTTGCAGGACTAAGTCCTGGTAAGTAAACAGAAGGATCAAGTGAAAGCTGCCAGACATTTTCCTTAAAATACTGCAAATGCTTGCCCTTTGCATCTGCCATCTTCATTTCTCTTTCTTTCCATGGCCTGACTGTTTTCTGAACCACAGGCAGATGGCCACACCCTGGGGCCAGCTGAAAGGAGCCAAGAAATGCCAAAGCCAGAATTCAAGCAGAGATTGGTTTGACTGTCAGTCCAATGCTCCTTCCACTGTGCCATTTTATCAGGCTGTCTACCCAAAGTTTACTTAATGAAAGACATAAGATAAATGTACCAAGAGACTTCAGAGTAAAGTGTAAGGTCATAGCTCAGTGTTAACTTTGTGGACTTTAAAGGGAGAAGCTGCCCTACTTACTAAGTGTAAACTGTGGGCAAGTAAATAAGCTTTTCCAAGCCTCCATTTCTGCAACTGTAAAGTGAATAATGACATTCCAAAGATTTAATGAGATATTCCATGTAGAGTGCCTAGCACAGTTCCTGGCATATACATTATAGCTGTCCTTCCCCCACCTTCTCCATCCTCTTCCTCCTCGTCCAAGTCAGTATGTGATGAGTTCCAGAAGAAAAGCAGTAGGTGTTTTAAAGAGAGAAGGTAGTTCAACCTGAGTCTTAAGGGTAGATATATTTTAACTTATTGAGATAATCAAGAGAAATCTGAATTTTTCCTGCTAGAAATTTCTATCCCTAGAAATTCTGGAGTCAGGACAAGAAACCTGCATTTTAACAAGTATCTTAAGGGCGGCACCTGTGGGTCAAAGGAGTAGGGTGCTGGCCCCATATGCCGGAGGTGGTGGGATGGTGGGTTCAAACCCAGCCCCGGCCAAAATAAAATTGAGAACAACATTCTTGGGGCAGCTCCTGTGGCTCAAAAGAGTAGGGCACCAGTCCCATATGCTGGAGGTTTTGGGTTCAAACCCAGCCCCAGCCAAAAACTGCAAAAAAAAAAAAAACTAAGTATCTTTAGTGATTTTTCTTCAGGTGAATTACACATGACATCTTGAGAAAGAGCTGATTAGGGGATGACACTGGAAAAATAGGTGCAAAGAAGAAAGAAAAAATGGAAGGAAAGGAAGGAAGGAAAGAATATATATTCTTTCACATATATGAAGAAAAGAAAATAGGTTGAAAGTAGGTGCTGGAAAGTCCTAAAAGATAAACTAAGAAATTTGGACTCAATAATTACTGGAAGCCACTCCGTGATTTTGAAGAGAGTTTTAATCCAAACTTTGGTTTAGGAAAGATAATCTGATAATTGTATGCTGGAGCATTTGAAGAAAGATAACCAAATTAGACATTTATTGCATGTACTATTCCAAAGCCAGGTAGCAGAAAGAACTAATAGAAATTAGAAGGGCCAGGTGAGGTGGTTCACACCTATAATCCTAGCCTTCTGGGAGGTTGAGGTGGGTGGATTGCCTGAGCTCACAAGTTCAAGACTAGCCTGAGCAAGAATGAGACCCCCGTCTCTAAAAATAGCTGGGTATTGTGACAGGCACCTTAGTCCCAGCTACTTGGGAGGGTGAGAATCGCTTGAGCCCAAGCGTTTGAGGTTGCTGTGAGCTGTGACACCATAGCACTCTACCAACTTTAAAATGCCGTTTGAATGATGATGAACCAGGACTTGGATAGGTTCTATTTAAGATGCCATTAGGACATGTAGCAATCAGTGGAAAGACAGATCTATAGTTGTTCAAGAAGAAATCAGTAAAATACTATTATGTCATCCCCCAACTTCAGAAACCTTTTTATAAAATAACAACAGTGACAATGATAATTTGAACAAAAAGTGACTATGGCTATTTCTACTTAGCATGTTCAACCATATTGGCACTGCATCATTAGTAACTGTCATGGTTATTGGTTAGCAAGTAACTGAGCTACCTACCTTTAAGCGGTTGAAGAGCAGAGCAAAGCGGAATGTGTGTAACTCAACCCCTCCAGTGAAGCCCGAAGCACATGCAGTTGCCTCAGCTGAGGCCACATGCCCAAGACTTGTAACCCAATCATCTTGTCAAACTAATTGGTCACAGGTGGTCCAGAAAGCTGAGTGAACAGCTGAGCCTGTTCACCATTTCTTGAGGCTGTTTTAACAAGTTGCTTGAAATTGAGTGTTTATGAGCTTTCCACTTTAGTGGTTCTAAACCAGGGGTGATGTTGACTCTTAGAAAAGAGTTGGCAATGCCTGAAATCATTATGCATTGTCACAATTGGGGAAGGTGTTGCTGAACACCCTAGGACGCTCCAGACAGCCTCCTACAACAAATAGACACATGGGCTTTGTGTCTTCCCCTAGTTATTTGTTTAACAGAACACAATGTGACTGTGTAATGATCAGGAACCGAAGGAAAGAAGACTTATCTCAGTCCTGAACTTGGCATTGGAAAAATATATCTAACCTCATCTCTCTCTCTGAAAGAGAGAGAGAGAGAAATAGAAGGAGTTATTGTGAAAAATAATTTGCAAGCAGAGACAGCAATCTGAATCTGAACAAAGAAAATTGTTCAATATTAAGCCCTGACAATACATGCATAGCAATGCCCAGCTATTGAATGAGTGGGATGAATCTAACCCAATAACTTCCAATAAAATGTTCACAAATTGTGTGTAAAAGGCAGAATCTCCCCCCAACAATAAATAACAAAAGGCAAGCTATGCAAATTCAGTTCTTCACAAAAACCATCCCATAATTTTGTACAGATTGGCAGTGGTCACAAGAGTAGCATAACAAGAATGTTGAAAGACCAGAGAAGAAATGGTTTTCCAGAAGCCTGGGGAGTTGGCAGCACTTCACCTCCACAGGGCACTGGGAATTTCCTGATGGGTTGTATATTAACTGCCCAGTGGGTGGTCCTGGATAGCCCAGCAAGAGGGCTCAGGACACAAATGATAATGGGAACAGGAGTCTGTTGTTCCTTCTCGTCTCTAGGTATGAAAGCCTCAGGACCTACGGTTTAGAAAAGCAGAAGGGTGGCGAAGCCCAGCGGCAATGTGAAAATGTTACCCTTACTCACTTTACCTCATTCCCTCTGCATCAACCCTGCTACTCAATGCAGCAGTGAGAAAATGGCCCTAGCTTCCTTATGAATGGCTAGAATATTTCTGAGTAAAGACTATGTCATAAATTAGCTCTGGAACCTTCAGATTGATGACTGCAAGTGACAAAGAAGTTCTGAAGAAATTCAACTGCTAAAAGCACACCAAAGCTCCCCAATGGACACCATGGAAGGGTATAGGGCACGCCTCCTGGGTGAGGGGTATAACTACAGCAGGGCCCTTACCTAACAAATGTAAACATTGTAACCTAATTGTTGGTCCCCTCATCCTACTCTGAAATTTAAATAAAAAAAAAATTCAAAGAAAACAAATTCAAATGGAAGTTGTCAGTGAACTTTCCTTTTCAAAGGAAAAAAAAAATGGTCCTGCCCTAGGACAGTTCTGCTTCTCTCTCTCATTGCTGAGATTTGGGGGTACTTTGCTGTTTTACTGTCTTGGCTTCTCTTTTAGTTTCCTACAGCTAACATAAAAAATGACTACAAACTTAGTGGCTTAAAATAACTCAAATTTATTATCTTGCCATTCTGGAGGTCAGAAGTCCAGCATGGAGCTCACTGGGCTAAAATCGAGGAAAGCATTGCTGTTGGAGGCTCTAGAGGAGGTTCACCTTCCTTGCCTTTTTCAGTTTGTAGAGGCCACCGGCCTGTGTTCCTGGGTTCAGGCCTCCTTCCATCTCCAAAGCCGGCGGGAGCCAGGTCAAGGGAGCCTGTCTTACATGGCATCACTGACTTCCCTCTCTCCCTTTACCATCTTTTAAGAATCTTTGTGATTATAGTGAGCCCTCCCAGCTAATGCAGGACAATTTTCCTATTTTAAGGCCAGCGAATGAGCAACCTGAATTCTATCTGAAGATCTGAATGTTCCCTTGTTCTATAGCCTGACATAGACATTAATTCCAGGGATTAGAACAATAGGCATCTTTGGAGAGGCCACCACTCTGCCTGTCACAGAGTTTCTGTTTGAACTCCCCTTCGCTAATTTGGGGTTGGTACTTCACTGCAGGCACATGAGGTGCCCACGACATAAATAAATATTTGCTAAGTGAATACATGAATGAGTGAGGAAGGGAGGAGTTAATATTCAGTTTCCTGACTTAACTTCATTAATCCTGAAGATAGAGGTAATTCCTAGAGCCTCTGTACTCTTACCCACAGAACTGATAAAAACCCTTCAGTGCACGCGTTCACTGGACAGCTTCGCTATGTTTCTAACTTTACTTCTGACTGTACTGACTCATCCCTTGGCCTTCTCAGGATTTAGTAGTTCAAGACTAGAATGAGCAAAATCTCTTTCCCATCTTCCCCACAGAAGCCAGATACTCAATTATGCAAACCTTGTCCTCTCCAGTCTCTCCCCTTTATCCATTTGTATTGTTTTAATCGCTGTGATTCAGGATGTTTCTTTAAAAAAAAAAATCCCATGAATTTATTCCAACTAATTAACCTCTTTTCCATTCACTCGAGAGCTTCGGCAACATGAATGAGATTGGTTAGCCACTGTAGAGATTTTATTTCCTGGACTCCTCGGGAAAGTATTGAGCTTCTCTGGATTCAGTCTTATTTTTCTATTAGGTTTCATGAAATTGTGACATCTATAAAAATAGTTATGCTGATAAAATTAGAACATAAATATATGTGTAGAGAAAAAACACTTCATTCTTCCTCAATTAAGACAAAGTATTTGTCCTTTCCAAATATGGGCTAGTAAGGACACGTTTAACTCTTTATATTCTGCAGGGGACTATTAATCAAAGGAGGTCCTGTTGCCGGCATGCACTCCCACGCTGGGCACCTTCCACTAGTCATTCGTGTCCAAACTTGTTCATTTAGATTACTGGTTTACAGATGTTAATTTTTAATACTAGCCTAATCAAAATACATTAGGATCCTAATCTCCTACTCTCCAAAACAGCGTTTATTCATTCTCCAAATATAGTACTTATTTGTCTAATTCTATCATTCAACCCCTTTTCTCTGATATGATTGCTCTAAAACAGAGGGAATTATATAAACATCTGGCTGCCAGCTGTGACAGTCATTAATCCTAATAAGTTTCACACCCACATTCATTAAAGAGCAGCATTTGGCCCAAAGTTACCCAACAATCAGTGACAAAGTTAATTGGAAACTACATCTTCTCATACAACTTCCCTTCCTTAATCTCTGACAAAAAGGAACTATGGGAATCAACCAATTCCCAGCAGTGAAACTGGCTGCACGGATAGTAAACATCACCATTGATTGAGCTCGGGCACTTTCTGAAGTTCAAACCCTCTGAGATATTTTAGCTATATTTTCACTTCATTTTCTACAATCATGGGAGGTGCACATTATCATGTCTGTTTCATAGAAAAGGAAACTAGAGTTTAGAGATGCTAAGTAATTTTCCCACAGCAATACCACCAGAAAGCGACAAAGCTAGAAACTTAATTTTTTAAGTTTCTCTAAAACTCAGATTCTTAACCTGTTTTTTTTTAACTCTTAAACACATGTTTACTATTCTAAAATGAAAAGAAAAAAAGTGAGTAAAGATTATAATAGGAATATGTTTTTATAATGGAGAGGAGAAATGTATTTGTTGATGAAATTTTAAATATTATTACTTTTTAAATTTAAAGTGTTACAAGGGTACAAATGTTTTTGGTTACAAGGATCACTTTAATAATGCTTGAGTCATGGTCATAAGTATGCTTGTCACCCAGATAGTGAAACCTGCCAGTTAGGTGTTCACCCAACTCCTTCCTCCCTCCCCCTTGTTTGATTTTCATTAAGTTTTACTTCCCTCTAAACACAGGTGTGCTCCTCAGCTCTATTTTAACAGTGAGTATATGTGGTGGTTTTTTTTCCCACTTTTTTGATCATTCACTAAGGATAATGGTCTCCAGTTCCATCCAAATTATTGCAAAAGGCATTAATTCATCCTTATTTATGGTTGAGTAGTACTTCATGCTACATATATACTACTTTCTGATGATCCACTCATGAATTGATGGGCATTTGGTTTGATTCCACATCTTTGCAATTCTGAATTGTGCTGCAATAAACACTCAAGTGCAGGTGTCTTTTTATTTAAAAAAAATTATTTCTTTTTGGTAAATACCCAGTAATGGGATTGTTAGAATATATAGTAAGTCTACTTTTAGTTCTTTTAGGAATCTGCATACTGTTTTCCATAGAGGTTGTACTAATTTGCAGTCCCTCCAACAGGGTACGAACATTCCTTTCTCTCTGCATCCACACCAGTATCTATTATTTTGGTACTTTTTCATAAAGCCATTCTAACAGGTGTACGGTGATATTTCATTATAGTTTTAATTTGTATTTCCCTGATGATTAGTGACATTGACCATCTTTTCAAATGTATGTTGGCCATTTGCCTTCCTTTTAAAAGCTTCTACAGAAGTTTTAAAATATTATTTATAAACATCTTTTAGATAATTCCTTACTGTATGTTCTCTATACAGTCTTACTAGTTAAGACATGCTGCATATGATTTGCCTTCATCTTGGGCTTGGACTTCCCAGGCTAGTACCCTCTCTTCACAGTGTTTCTGCGTAGGGGTTAAACCTGCACTTTCATTATTGGGGGTGGGGCATTTCTAGACATTCTTAATGGTCCTGTCTCTCACTGGGGGCAGTAGTCAGTTCAAGTCCTTTACTCTCTCGGGCATGCCCCACACCTTTCTTTCCAACTTCCTCTGCTCCTTGCTAACCTCTACCCATCTCCAGCCTCCTTGGCTACTCTGTCCTCTCCTGCATTTCCCATTTATTTGTCTCCTCACATCCCACCCCTCATGGTCAAGTTCCAGAGTCAGCTCTTACCTTCTGCTCACTTTCGTATTAATTTAGCAAGATTCAATTAAGGGCCATTGAACTGACAACTCTGTGTTCCACAAATTCCCATCTTTCTTCTTGTCCTCTTTTTCTCACTTGTTCATCACTGCACATTCCTTTTCTGTTGAGCTCCATTAACTGATGAGTACAGGTGGGGGGGCCAGGTTTTCATATGTATGCATTTGCTTGTGGTAGGAATTGTGGTCCCTGGGGCATTCACATGGCCTATGAGTCACTCAAGGCCCTTCTCCTCCCTCTGCTAGTCATCCCTCAAGTCCACCATATGTTTTTGAGAACAGAGTCCTGGATTGTAGCCAGCAACACATAGTTTAACCTAGGATACCAACCCATGATAATGTTCACAGACATCTTCACTTAGCATCAAAGATGTTAATGCTGGCAGGAAATCTAAAGATAAGGGACTGATTATGTTTTTCTCAAATAAGTAAACCCAAGATAACTTGTAAGATAGAACATACATTATACAACTCTAGCTAGACCTTCTTTTCACAAACTTTAGTTGTACCTGTCTGTGACTTACTCATGAACTGTATTATTTCATAAAAGACATGCGTTTTTTAAATGTTTCACCCTCATAAAAAAAAAGATTCTAAAATGAGGTGTTCCATGCGTGTATTCATCTATCCAACATATATTTATTGTGCTCTTTTGTGTACAAGACACAGACATTCATGGGTAATGTAGGGAGTATAGACTACCATGCCCTAAATGACTTCATAGAACAAGGGAGAGGGAAGTAAATACAGCAACAAGCGGGGCCTGGGTGCACAGGAGTTCTGGTATTTGTTCCTTGTCCTGAGGGATGCCTTTACTCCATCCATCTAACCCGGGTTCATTTTATTATCCAGGTGCTGGAAGAGTGGCATCCTCTGCTGAGAGCATAGCCCCGAGGAGGGCATTAAAAGGGCAAATAAATATCCCCTAGCAGGGCTACCCAAGTAAGCATGGCCAAGGCCTCCACGTGCTAAAGGGAGAAACACTACCTTCTCTGTGTGTTGGTGCCACATTCAGTGCCAAGTTAGGACTCCTTCCAGAGTCCAGAGCTGCCCCCAGCCGAACCTCGCTCAGACTTACATGACTGAAAGCAGGAGCCCCACCCTTCCCTTCCTTCTATTAAGATGTGAGTGGCCCATGAGGACCACTCCTATAGGTGGAAGGCAGCCGGGGAGTAAGACCCCACTATCCTGCTCAGAAGCAGCTCCGCTTGTGAAAACTGCTAAGAAGTAGGCAATCGAAGTATTTGCCCCAATATAACTCTAGACATTCCATTTTGTTGCTCGGCAGTCTTTTTTTCCTTTGCATTTACCGGTGGTTCAGAGTGATTTAAATGGCAGTTATTATTTGAGAGAGACTCTACTTCCATAAAGTGACTTCCCACTGGAGGAGATTATGGTTTAGGAGGGAGAGGATAGTCATACCTGTTCCTCTTCTGAGGGCCCAACATTACAGCTCTGTTATTTCTTCTCGGGGTAGTGGCTAATACAAAGTGAGCCGGGCACCTCACAAAACTGGCTCATAAAATGTGAAGGATGGCTGAGCTGGACTGAGCCCTTCTGGGCGATAGCAAAGAGAGGAGCAGGTGTCATTTCAGAGGAGTCAAAAAGGCTGCAACAATGTAAGCAGCAGCTTTTGTGACACTAAAATGGGATGGAAGGGGGTGGAATACAGCTACTGCACAAATCATTTGAAAAGCCTTCTTTCTCTGGTGAGTGAGCCGCTCCAGGGACACTTGAGCTTGCAACAAACCACAGGAAGGAACCTACTGACTCCAAGTCCAAGGTGCAGCCCCTCTTCCCCCCTGAGCCAAGACTTCTGGGAAAAGATAAGAAGCCCTTGTCCTCATGCCTTCAGACTCTTCCTTGGCAATTAGCACTGCCATAGTCACTCTGAAAGCCAAAGCCGCTCCCTTGTCAGTGCACTCAAGCCCAGCCTCTTCCATGCCTGTGTCTGAACTCTCTGCTCTGTCCTGGTCTTGGTTTCCTGAACCCCTTCATCATTCATTATCTACTGCTCACCACTAAAAAACAATATAAATGGTCTTGTTGGCCATCTCAGACCTTTTGAGGATAAGTCCGGGTATTATTTGACATTCATAGTGTCTTTTGATTCACATACAATTTTCTTATTTCTCCAAATTTATAACTGTTTGAAGGCAGAACACACATAATTCTGCTAAACTGATGGGATCTTGTTTTCTGAATTAAAATTCGGCTCACATAGGTCTACAAGTCCAAGTATGGGAATAATGGCATAAGGTATTCCGAGTTTAAGTGTTTCTGAACAGCAATGTGACCCCTGTGCTCCTGTTTTCCTGGGACCATCCTCTCGCACTGGAGCCAGCACTCTGCTGGGGTCCACACAGCCTGCTACACAGATGAAAAGCATCTAAAAAACATCTCCCAGGAGCATTGCTTTTATTCCATGGTAAATCATTGTACATATTATTTATACATGAAAACAGATATTTTAAAGAAAACTGATATTATGTTCTAATATAAGACTCCAATGAAATCTCATCTTGGAGCAAGACTACCAGGATACACCCCCAACCCCCTCCAGCTATGTCAAGCTCGACCTGGAGCCTGAGTCTCGACTCTTCTGCTGTTAGGGAACCTGAGTTCACATCTAAGAAGCCCTGCTTTCTACTCACGTGACAAGATGGAAGAGAGGAAGTGCTTGGTATATATTTATTGACATACTGATTGAGATTTTTTTCTTCAAAATTCAGAGCAGCACCAGGAAGGTGAAATCAAATCTCCTTTTTGGTGGAGGTGGAAAGAGCCATCAATGTTGGCTTTTTTGGCACTAGAGAAATGGCCTACGGGGAGACCAGCCCTGGCTCCCTCCTCCATGCAACGGTGGTAAGAATGAGAAAGTGGTTCAAGAGAAGGCGACACTGTGGAGGACGTGAACAGACAGAATGGCAAGACACGAGTGGCAGGGGGAGCCTGATCCGAGCAGAGCGGCGCCAGAGAGACACATCTCCGAAGTAAATGAACTGGCAAGTCTTGTTTTCCCTCCAAACCGAGACCTCCAAGAAACAAACAGTTGGTTTTTGTTTTCTTTGGGCTTCATTTTTGTTTTGCTTTTGTGCCTCAGAAAGAACCAGAAAAATAACAGCAGCTCAGGTGAAACCTTCATGTCAGCAGGAAAGACAAAACCCAGATTAACCACCTTGGCAGCGCACCCCTCGGCAGCTCCCAACCACAAAGCCAGCACCCTGTCTTGTTTCGAGAAACCCTGGCCAAAACCAAAATTGCTTCACCAACTTTGCCAAGCACAACTAGAGTTAACACAATTTGTTTTTTTTTAACCTCACAATTTGGTAATTTGCAAGTTACTGCGACTTTCCCCATGAAACTGGGCCCCATGACTAAAACTGTTCATTTCAGTTGTGGTATGAAGGGAAACTTGTTGTTGAGGACCCATTTGTGCAACCTAAACCCTGGGATCACCCACCGTCTCTGCGCGGGTCTCTGTGTCTCGGGGAAGGGGCGAGGCTCATCCAGGTTCTCCATGTCAGTATCCAAGGATGCCCCGCGGAGCCCACTGCTCAGACGTGGCCTCTGGGTGTGTCCCTAACCCCGACCACTGTGGAATTCCCCAGGCGGTCAACTTGCCTGACAGAAATAGGTCCTTCAAGGAAAACACTAGAACTCCTCTAGGCTGCCAAGTCTCGGTGGTTTCAGAGACAGGTGGTAGGGCTGGGCAGCAGGAAACATTGGAGTGGACCATCAGCCATACTCGGAAAAAGTAACAGGCTGTGCTATCGTGGGAGTGTGCAGCAAAGCAGCCAAAGGTAAGTTAGAGGTTAAAGGAGACTTCCCTGAAGCCCTGTGTGTGCTCTGGCTAGTGACCTGGGAGGGGTCCCAGGGACCGTGCAGCCCCTGACTCTCCCTGGGCAGAAGTGAACAGCTGAGTTTCAAAGAGGCTGAATGACTTGCTGAAGTTAGACAATGAGCCACTCCTGGGGGGTGGGGTTGAAATTCACAGTGATTTGCTTCTGGAGGAGAATCATTAAGAGTTACTCTTTAACTTACCTTTTTAATTCTCAAAAAACCTGCAGAGTAGGTAATATCTCCATTTTTTCACTCCTCTATTATGAAAGAGGATTTATGCTATAAGAGGTCGGTTAAATCTGAAGCCACATTTGACCACAAAGCCTAGGCCTCTTCCTCTGTCCACCTGATGCCCATTCCCCACTCAGCAGAAACCAAGACACCTTCCCCACAATCTAACCCCAGGAGCAAAGGACTGGGCTCCTGCTGCCATGTGGGGGGTGGTGAAGGGAAGGCAGCCATTCCCAGGGCGGCAAGTTGCATCTAAGAATTTATACATGTGTAGAAATCATAATATAAATTGATGTTTAGATTTTTGCAATAATGACTAAAACCATCTTGGTTTAAATAAATTTTTTGACCCTGTTGTTTGTGTGTGAAGCCATGCTCTGAGTTCTTAATAACTGATTACCTTTGTGAGCCTACTGGGGATGTCATTAAAATATAGATTTGGATTCAGTGGAGCTGCAGTGACAGCAGAGATTCTTCATTTCTATCAACTCCCAGGTAACACTTGAGCTGTCAGTCCATGAACCACACTTTGAGCGGCAAAGCTTTGGACCACAACCAATTCACAACTAGGGACTCATTCTAAATCAAAAGTTGCTAATTAAGCTAAAATGCCCTTTTTAAAAAAATGATGCTGTCCCCCTAAGCGAATTCTAGCCATCTGTCTGAAAGTTTTTCCTGTTTCCAGTGCAATAAGCCATTGCCTACCCCTAGTATTCTATATTCTCCAAGACACACCTGGCTTCTGTGAAAAAGCAATCTTCTGAAGCTCAACAAAAGAATGCCATTTGCACACTCTTAGGCACACCTGTGCTTGCTGCCATCATCTCTTGACTCTTTCCAAACAAGCAAACCAAAGCGTGACAAGTTCCATTGCAGAAGGATGAGCAGCGTGCCTCCCACTGGAAGCTCCCCTGGGCCTCTCCCACAAAACAAGCGCCTTTCAGCCCCATCTTCTCAATGAACCCTTCAGTGAGCCTTCCACAGCAAGCATCTCCCTGCCAGCCTGCGTCTGCTTCCCAAGTTTGCTTTGTAACATCCTTGCACTGAGTCATCTTTTCTTGTTTGTAGCTTTGCCTCTCCAACCAAATCCTAAGCTACCTGGGGACAGAGACTCTGTCTAACGTCTCATTGTCTCTTCCCACAGCACCAAGCCCAGTTTGTGCTCAAATTACAGGCTAAGTAAATAACTCTTAATTCACTGAAAGTTTCATCCTCCTGTTGTGTGAGAATGGAACTCTCTGCAAAGAGTGTCCATGAAGATCATAGGAGGGAAGGACTCTTCAATTATTACTGAGTCAACAAATGATAATAATGTCTTAACTATCATAGTGATGGTGTAGTAAAAATTCATGCCAGACTTCACATCAATGATGTATAAGGATCACACGAGATAATGCATGTGAAAGCATTCAGTAAAGTATAAAACCTTCTATAAATGTAAGATATCCTGTCTTTATTGTTACTTAGTTGTTTGTTTTTAACCAGAAGTGAATAAACACAAGACCGCCAAGAAATGACCAACAAGCTTTGACTATACCCCAAACCTCCAAACCCATTCCATATGAAAATGGCTTTTTTCCCACTCATTCATCCTTGAGTTATAAATCAATGAACTAAGACCCTCTTGTGGGCCAGGAAATTGAGAGAAGAGGAAAATAGTGGGATAGATCTGCAAACCTAATGGTAGTATCACATGGCAGCTCCCATTTCCTGAAGTTCAGGGGGAGCCAGGTACAATTTACTATGATCAGGGGAGCTATTTCATGGGCTGAAGGAGACGGTGAGAATGAATGTCACTCACAGCGGGACAACCTAATAGCATCCATGTGTTTGTCTGAATACACACAGGCTGTCCATATGCACGGTACCATCACCGTATTGAATAAGGCAGGCTACCTTGTGCTTGCCTCTGCCTGCCCACACATCTTTCCCCCTTGCCCTGACCTTCTTTCAAACTGCAGTTTCTTCTGCTCCCACAGAAATCCGCACTGTACTTATTATAAATCAGTGTATTCCTTACATCCCCCCAACTGTACTCTGTACCCTGTTTAACTGCATTCTTAGCACTATATCCTGGGCCAAGTTATTTAACCTTTTCAAGCCCAGAGTTTCTCTTTAGGAATATATAAAAAAGTACCCCCACTCATGAAGTTGTTGTTAGCATTAAATGAGATAATGTGAGCTTAGTAAGTGGGCTGGCACAAACCACAGACTCTCACAAACTGCTGCTCAAAACAGCAATAAAAGCTGTTCCACCGTGTAGCTCTTGCTTTAGCTATTGATTTTGGAAACACTATAGCCCTGGACTGGAGAACACGGGCTATAGATTTGCACTGCTTGAGAGTGATTCCTGGTTCCAAACATTTATTAACCATGAGTCCTATATCTGAGTCTCCATTTCTTCATGTAAATGGAGATAATCTAACAACTACTTCATAGATGTTCAAGGATAGAACAAGCTACCTTTGAAGCTCTTAGAATAGAACCTGGCATGTAGTAAGTGCTCAAAAAATATTGACCTCTAATATATGTATGATGGGTTTCATCAGCATCCTGGAGGGTGCCATGACTGCAGAAATATTGAGCATCAATGCCCTAGTCCAAGAACTCCTTAAGGGGGGATCATATATGAATCTTTGTAATCCAACCATATAGTACACACAAGATGCTCAATGATTTTGTAAATGAATGAATGAATTGGGAACTGAGCAACAAACACCAAGTTAAACAATATCACTTTTTGAAAGGTCGCAAACTGAGCAACCTCATCCCTTGAGAACATAGCTGGGAATAAGTAAATGGGAAAGATAGATGCTCCAAAAATGGTGCATAAAAGCTCACATACTTTATTCAGAAGGATCATAAAATGTGAGCTGGATTGGACTTTAGTGATGATCTATTACAGCTCTGTCATTTTGTAGATGAGAAAGACGAGCCAGCTCTTACAACTGATTTCCTCTCTTTATATATAATTCTAAGAAGCTTCCTTATCTGGTTTCCTGGCCAAAGCACATTAGGGGAGCAAATTTAGAGAGGAGAAGGAGAAGGGGAGAGCTCTGTATACGTAAGCCAAGTATCAAAAGGTGAAAGTTGGGCTGATGACAGAAAAACTACAAGAAAAGCAGACACAAAAACTGAAAAATCCCCAAAGCCCCCAACACTGCTGTAGGGGTAAATAAAGGTGCTCCCTCCTCCACAGACCCTCAGGTCTTGACTACAAGCCAGCTCCAGCCTTGGAAAAGATTGTGTGATGCTTTATGAAAGAAGGATTTGCAGGAAATTGGACCTTCCTTAGTTCCAATCATTTCTGCTGGGACCCCCTATCCCACTTGAGTAGATGAGGAATTCAAATCTCAAGCTTCCACAGCACCCCTCCACCATCTCTGAGGTTCTGTCCAAGGTTCCAAGAGATGTCAATAATATCAAAACACAGGGGTAATGGCAAGCTGGACACTGGGTTCCCAAGTCCCTGCACACTCAGTTTGTTAGTGAGCTCTCTGTGGCTGTCCAGCTTCCCATCCCCTGCCTGGGCTCGCTGTTGCTTCTGACCCAGTCCTGGAGGGTTGAGTTCTTTCTGCACAGCCAAGCCTGGCCCCCTCTGCCTGGAAGCACCACTCAGTGTCTGTTTCCTTTCTAGCCACATGACATCTGTTTGTCTCTGTCCTGCCCTCCTGCCGTCTTCCCTCCATTCCTCTTCTTCTGTCCCTCCTCTGTCCTGCTATTTTCCCCTCTTCTGCTCTCTGCCCAGAGGGACACTTACTTTTCCTCTGAAGGGCTATCCTTCTCCTTTCATGTTCCTGTACCCCAAATCCTCTTTCTTTTGCAAATCCTCTGAGTTGTTCTTATGGCTGGGTCTTTGGAACACAAAAGCCAGCCAGATGCACAGATGACTTCTGCCTTCCACCCTGCTTATTCCTCCTCTGAGACAATGAGCCCAAACAGGCTAATCCTGCGTGAAACAGGAAAAGGAAAAAGGGCAAATGCAGGGAGTAAAAACCTTAGCAAATATCCTAAAATGTTTTCCTATCACATATGTAATATGTCCCAGAAACACAGATGTCCATATGATATTCTAACTCCAGTAAGATTAGCCCACATAACAAAATCCCAAAACCAGAGATGCTGGCGTGAATGTGGAGAACACGTCTACATTGCTGGTGGGAATGCAAACTAATACGTTCCTTTTGGAAAGACGTTTGGAGAATACTAAGAGATTTAAAAATAGATCAGCCATTTGATCCTATAATTCCTTTA
>CAUYON010001046.1:0-10673 GCA_963573935.1 Arctocebus calabarensis
TGATAACCTTAGTTTTCTTTTCAATAATTTGCTGTAATTTGCTTGCATTTTTTTATAAAAATGGACATATACTATTTTTGTAATTAGGAACAACAGTTACAAAAAAATCTTTGCTGAAGTGACTTTCAAAAGTAAAAACAATAATGTATCTTATTTTCTGAAGGATTTGTTTGTTCTCTTTGGTTCAAATTCAGATAGATAATCATTAACAATATTCTCTCTTAATATTTCATATTGTATTGGGTGGTATTTTTCAGTATTTGTCATTGTGTGGTCTGCTATTCATCTATTATGTATTTTACATATTACATAATATTTACCTCTAAAAGGAGGAGGAAGAGGAAGAGAAGGAGTTGCCGCTGTAAGACTGAGATGGACTCTGAATCCACTCAGGGCTCTCAGTTGATAAGGGAGGTGATTCATACTTTCTGCTGGCCAGACCCAGTGGTTCACACCTGTAATCCCAGCACTCTGTGAAACTGAGGCAGGTAGACTGCTTAAGCTGAGGAGTTCAAGACCAGCCTGAGCAAGAGCAAGACCCCATCTCTACTGAAAATAGAAAAAAAAAAAAAAAACAACTAGCCAGGCATGGTGCTGGCACATGCCTGTAGGCCCAGCTACTTAGGGAGGCTGAGGCAAGAGAATGGCTTGAGCTCAGGAGTTTGAGGTTGCTGTGAGCTATGATGCCACAGCACTCTACCGAAGGCAATAGAGTAAGACTCTGAAAAAACAAAAATAAAATATACTCTCTGTCATTAAAGAGGAGTGTTCTGTTCCATGCTGTTCACTTCAACAGGCATGTTACTCAGAAACTAAGCCACATTATACCCGTGCATATGGTTACAAACATGAAGCATGTCTGGAGACAGTCCACATGTGCAAGAAAATTTACCAGGCTAGTGTTTTTTCATGGAATGTGAACATTCATTTACATTCACATTGTCGATCTTTTGGCTAGCAGAGGCGATAAAGGTCATATGACATACAGGAACACTAAGGAAAAGGAAAGTTAGTGTGTGAGACAGGAGCACATTTCCACACCATCACTCAGCCACTTCTTAGTGGTAACTGAACATTAAGCGTGTTTTATCAGAGGAAAATAGAAACTGTTCTTGGATGTTTTTCCAGTCAGCCAATACCAAAAACATTCATTGACTAGCATCTATCTATGTGCCAGCCACTGTTGCTGGTGCAGTTGCTTATGGCAAATTATTCTATCTCCGTAACATGTTATTTGGAGGCAAATTGGCACTATTCACAAAGAACTTTGGGATTCATTAGCATCTAACAATTTTAAATACCCATAATTGTATGTGTCCAAGAATATTACCCGTGGTTAATTTGCATGTTGTTTCTATTAGCCCTAAAATTCGAGGACATTTAACAATAAGTACTTTATACCACGTGATACTGCACACTAAACTGAGAGCAAAGATCACCCAGAGGCCAATGAAACTTGGCATTGAGGACTTTTGAGGTCATGAGGAACCATGAGACAGTTTAATATCCTTTCATCTCATACCCACTGAATTTCCCTTTTGAGCTGGTCTCCAGCCCAAGCCCTGGCAGCTTCATCCTGAGCTGTCTGACTGAGCTATCTTGGTCTTACGTAGTTGTTAATAGAATCCTATTTCAGAGGTCCAAAGGGCTCATGGGTTATCCATCAGGTCAATTCCATTTCAAATATTAAAAAATCTTTTGCACTCTGATCACATTGACACTTTTTCCCTCCCTACATTCAGTAGCCCAAAAGCTGAAGCTCCTTCTGTCCTGAGATTCTGAATTTCCTTGTCTTTTCATGTAACAGAACTTTCCTTTTTTTTTTGAGACAGAGCCTCAAGCTGTCGCCCTGGATAGAGTGCTGTGGCATCACAGCTCACAGCAACCTCCAATTCCTGGGCCCATGCAAGTCTCCTGCCTCTGCCTCCCAAGTAGCTGGGAACACAGGCACCCGCCACAACACTCGGTCATTTCTTGGTTGCAGCCGTCATTGTTGTTTGGCGGGCCCGGGCTGGATTCGAACCCGCCAGCTCAGGTGTACGTGGCTGGCGCCTTAGCCCGCTGAGCCACAGGCGCCGAGCCAACAGAACTTTCCTAAATCCTTTCTCAGTTTCATTGGCTGCTCCTATTGAAAATACTTTTACCTGTGTCCTTCCTATTTTCAACTATAAATTTAAAAGTTACCCAAATCCTAATCCTGAGGAATTTTAACAGCTCCCCACCACTTTCACCCTGCGGCTCTGAATTATACAACAAAAAAAGGTATCAAGGCTCTACAGGGGAATATTTGAGCTTCAAAAAAAGAAAATATTATGCCTTATCTATAGGTAAACAGAATTATGATTCTATGACAGTTATTTTAGATCTCTGTAAATTGTAGATGACTGATAGAAATGCAAAATAATTACTGACTATAGAAATGCAAATTCTGCTGAGAGTCAATTGACTTCCCTCTCCACTTTGGAGAAGCCAAGATTCTCTTTTGAGCCTGGCAAACATCTACTTGGTTTCCTCAACAATTAGTATGTTCAATAGAATTTTTACAACTACCTATTTTATATCTAAATGGGAGTTATAATTTTACCTTTTATTGAAAAATCACCCTTTAACAACTGCCAATGGAAAAAATAAGCATTGAAGACGTTATAAAAATGAGATGATGAAACAGGACATATCCAGCAAGAGAAAAATCAGGAGTCACATTCCGAGATGCTGTTCTAAGCTCTCATGCTCTTCTGAGCATCAACATGCCATAATTTTATTTATTTACATATTGATTTTGAGACAGGGTCTCACTTTGCTGCCCTGGGTAGAGTGCTATGACATCATAGCTCACAGCAAACTCAAACTCTTGGGCTCAAGTGATCCTCTTGCCTCTGAGCAGCTGGGACTACAGGCACCTGCCACAATGCCTGGCTACTTTTAGAGACAGGGTCTTGCTCTCCCTCAGGCTGGTCTTAAACCCTTCAGCTCAAGTGATCCACCCATCTCAGCCTCCCAAAGTGCTAGGATCACAGGTGTGAGCTACCCTGCCAGCCAGTATGCCATAATTTTAGAGGGACAAAAATGAAAAGTTCTGGCTCAGCACCCGTAGCACAGTGGTTAAAGTGTCAGCCACATACACCCAGTGTGGTGGGTTCAAACCCAGCCTAGGCCAGCTAAACAACTGCAAAAAAAAAAAAAATAGCCAGGAGTTTTGGTGTGCGCCTGTAGTCCCACTAACTTGGGCGGCTGAGTCAAGAGAATCACTTAAGCCCAAGAGTTTGAGGTTGCTGTGAGCTGTGATGCTACAGCACTCTACCAAGGGTGACATAGTGAGACTCTGTCTCAAAAAGAAAGAAAGAAGAAAATGAAAAGTTCTTCAATAATTATCTCCAAAAGTAATATCATTTTGACAAGAGTAGTGGTTACTTTATGGAAGCATTGTCAAAGCAAAATTGCACTAGACAAAGTAAAGCAGGTAAGGAAGACTTTCTTCAAGGCTACTGCAATAGGGGAGAGAGTAGACTTAACTCAGTGGAACGGTGAGTGGAAGAGATTTTTAAAACTGGGGTGTGGGGATGCTTAAGAACATATGTTTCTTACCCAGTGGAAAAGTAAACTTTCTCTTATCTTCAAGACAGGAGGTAGTGGTACAACTTGGAGAAAGACTCTCGCTGAAGTTAGGCTCAGTGCCCCAGAGAGACTGAGATATAGGGGGTGCTATCTTCCTTGACTAAGACATTTCCAAGGGATGGCTCCCAGGTCCCTGAGAAAGACATTCCTAGGGTGTAAAACTGGTAAGAGGTTGGGAAAAGATTTACATTTCAAAGGCGCAGAGAAAGAATTTACAAATGTTCTAACGTCAATGCTCTAAGAAGAAAGAGGTCAGGGGCCTGGAGTCAGGAAGTAACCTCTAATAAATAAGGATCAAAAATGTTTTCATATAGTAAACGAGATAATATCATGAATGTTATGTTAATCAGGTTGATAAAAATATCTCAGATTGCATGTGAAGCCCGCACACTGTACCCCATGATTGAACTAATGTACACAGCAATGATTCAATAAAAAAAAATAAATTAAAAAAATAAATAAATACATTTAGAGAGAGCACTGAGTAAAAAAAAAAAAGAAAAGAAATATAATTCTATTTACGGTTCTCTCAAAATGTTTGCATATATTAAGACAGTTGCATTACATATAGAAAAATTTTTCTACCTATTTTTGTACTATAATAAATAAATTACCAATATAAAATGTTAAAAAAAAGATTTGTTTTCTTTATATGCATACTTTTTTATCTTTGAAAATCTGAATGTATCATAATTATTGAGCGTATAGGCTCTGGACACAGACTGCTTGAGTTCAAATCTGACTCTGCAATTTATCAAGAGAGTTTGTAAAACTCTGCATTCTCCAGGAAGCTTTTAACACTCTTCTGTCTTCTGTAATGGGAAGACACTGATAGTATTTATTTCATAAGTGTAGCAACAAATAAATATGTTAATCTATGCCAAACACATCATAAAATCTTAGAGATAGATATTTGGTGTTATTATTAAGTATTCTTCCATTATTAAGTGTGCATACCAGAAAGGCAGATTTTTGAATGAATGTTTTTCTTCTGAATGCGTATTTTGTAATTTGAGTTCTATAAATAACTATGGCAAAAATGTGCATTTCTCAAGGAAATAGCACGGACAGTCTATTTATATCACAGTGACTTTACGGGTAGAGAATCTCAAATGCAAAATCCAAAATGCTTCAAAATTGGAAACTCTTTGAAAGTCAACATGATGCTAAAAGGAAATTCTCATTTTAGCATTTTGGAAATCAGATTTCTAGACTTGCTATACTCAACCAGTGTAAGCAAATATTAAAAAAAAATCCAAATTCTGAACACTTTTGGTTCTAAGCATCTTGGAGAGAAGATACTTAACCAGTAGCCTGTCAATTTTGAATTGAAGATGCCACCTTCCTTATTTTATGTGCGTCTTTCAAATTCCACCCATAAGGCTACAAGATCAGAACTGCTTTTACCGTCACATCATTGCTGGAACCTTTTAAAACATCAAGCATAAAAAGCTATTTCTCTTGAGAAGGGGACAGGAAGGTAGAGGACTGACTAATGAAGTAATATTGGAATTCTATAACAACTCATGCGAAATTTGCTAGTGAGCACTATATATTTATTTTCTAGTTTTGATCACTAATGCTATTAAAACTGATAACCAAAATATACATGTAATGCAATCATAATATTGACTAGAAACTCTTCTTTCTTATATTGAAAAAGCTGGCTAAATATATCATGGAATGACTTAGGTTTCTTGTTGGTTTCAATATGGAACATTTAATTAGTTTTTGAATAATATATGGAGGAAAAGGACGGACCCAAATCTATCCTGCTGTCATCTGGCTTGAGAGGGTAAATGCCACATGGAATTGGCATACTCTTGCCTAAGATAAATCTCTTCCCTTTTTGTAAATTCTAAACCATGTTGTCTTTATAAGCACAGAGGGAAAGAATGATCTTCAAAATGTATTTTTAGAACTGAGAATGCCAGACTAGATAAATCACCAGTGTTACGCCAAATGACATCGTCTATATTCTGAAGCGCCAGGGTAATAGGCGAAGTTCTAATGTCCTCACTGGGAAAATAAACGAAAGCTACATATCAACCAAAAGTATTTATTACTCTAGAAGGATGGACCAAAATATTCTGAACCAGAATTAAAATAAAAATTATTTTTATACTCAATTAATACTCCTAAAGTTGTTTTTCACTTATAGTTTGAAATAGTGCATGTTATAGTTCACTATATGTTGCTGAGTTAACTATGCAGTTCTAGTTTTAAAACTCCAACCAAACAGTTCTACATGTGATTCAATAATACTACAGCCTTGAGTATGTGAGTAAAATAAATGTTTTTATTCAATAGAAAAAAATGTATTTTATTAGTATTTTCTATTGTCTGTCTATTTACAATTCCTCCCTCTGCATTTCTCCATGTTATATGTATTATAAGATGGCACAGCTCTTTCAAAACTATCAGCAACTGGATTTTAAAAATTATCTTACTGATCATAAACCTGCTAAGAGTAAAATAAGTACAACAATATAAACAATGATTTACATATTTACACTCTAAGAGAGAAAAGGAGAGAGACAAAAATAATTTACATATAAAAGGCTTATAATCTTATCACCCAGAGGTAAGTACTATTTAAACCTCATGTGTAATTCTATATTTTAGAAAACATATGCATAAAATTATAGGAGAAAATATTGTATTACTCAACAATGATGCATGTATAAAAATTACAATGTACTCTCTTTTCTTTGGACAACATATACTAGATTTTTCTTTTCTTGTTAATATTTATAAAATGCCCTCAATATTTTTACTATTCTCTAAAAATTCCATTGCATCATTGTACCATAATTTATTAAGTAGGATACTATATAATTAATATGATTTCCTTTATATATAATGGGTAAGATGGTACAGGATAGTCAAACATGGAACAAAGTAATGCACGGACTGATGGATTGTCCTGAGCTATTGTTTTATCTGCAGTGTGCATTGCCTTCAAAGAAGGGGAAAAGGAGTGAAGCCATTATTTCATTGTTTTTGTATTGGCTAAAATATAGCTGTCAGACATAAAACTTCCACAATGGACACTTTGGTTGCAGGTAGTGTAAATCTCTATATTGTCAATAAACAAAAGTACTTTTGTTTTGACAAGAGAAAAAATATAGAAAAGAGGAGATACTGGATAAATGAATCAGAAAGAAAATAGTTATGTTTGCAGTGAGGATTTAACTTTAAAGATCCTAAGGACTCAGAATATATCACATTAAAATTTTTGAACATTTTCTCAGAACTTTTCACCATGTTTTTCTTCTTTCTTGTTCCAAATCATCCGTGATCTCTTTCTAATTCAGTCCTCATATCAGCATCCCCATGACTTTGTTTCCTTAATTTATACTTTAATTCCATTGAAATTTCCTTTTATTCCACCAGTGACATATAAGGGTTCTCATTATCTTTCCTGACATTATATTCTTGTTGTAAGAAAAAGTGGAAAATAGGAGCATCAGATAAATAATCGCATTGTTTTTTCTTATTCTTTTATTTTTTGCAGTTTTTGGCTGGGACTGTGTTTGAACCCGCCACCTCTGGCATATGGGGCTGGTGCCGCACGCCTTTGAGCTACAGGTGTCTCCCTATTCTTCATTAACAACACAAAGCAGTAAATCTTTCACTTGAACATTTAATCAATAATTACACAGGTATTCTGCATTTAGTAAAAGTCTTCATACAATAACTAAGAAAATGCCATGAAGGGTATGTTAAATAGTTTGATGAAAACATTTCAGATTGTATATGAAACCAGCACGTTGCACCCCATGATTGCACTAATGTACGCAGCTATGATTTAATAAATAAATAATTGCAACTCAACTTCAAAAAAAATTACACAGGTATAGTGGAAAGATTATTGAAATGTTGCATAGAGTTATATACAGAAATTTCTGCCTATTAATTCTTCAATGAAAAGTATCCGGTGTGCTCACGAAGTACATTTTTATTACCAACATTGCTGATGCCCAATTTGGCATATGGGCCAAAGCAGAAAGGGGCATCTGGCCCAGGCTAGGCCTATCACATTCTTCAGTTTAGCAACTTGGAAATTAGGTTGATGAACATTACATTTACTATTTATATATGACTGAAGATTTATAGGTTTTTACCAAATTGTTTTCTTCCTCCAAAGAAAATTAATTACTTGTAATTAATCTCAACTTTAGTCACCACCAAATGGGGAAAGACAACAAAACAAAAGAAAATAAAAAATAAAACACAGTAGTATCAAAGACAAGAAAACGTGCATTCAGACACCAGATTTGAAGGGAGTTACATAGTTAGTCGTTATACTTGATGTGTTCATGCACGTTCTGATCCATCTAAAACACAAATTAGTATATTTCAGGCCACTGATAAATGTACATCATATCGATATTTTTACCTCTATGTACTCTTGTTTCTAAATAAGAAGTTTCATTTATGTATTGCAATGATGACTTAGGGATTATTGGGAGTGGCTTGCGTTTGTCAGAATAAAAATGTTACCCTTGTATGGAAATGAGAATACACCAATGGAGATCTGGAATTCAAGTTAGCCTCATAACTGGAGGAGTGACTTCTTATCACGGCTCTATGGTGAAGGTAATGGTTTGATTAGATTCTGAGGACCCTCACAAAAGTGAAGGGAATGCTCATGACATTTAACTTGTGACAGTTGTATTTTTGATAAAAGATATTATCATTGAAATTATGTATTTGGAAATAAGAATTTATATACTGGGAATCAGGATATATAATATAGAGAAAATTTATTGTATGACTTAGTCGTATTTTTTTCTGGGAACTGCTCTCACGCCGTAAAGAAGTGATTCCCCAGTAGCACTGTTCATTCTGCATGGCACTTATCACCCATGACTAAAGAACTCAATGTACTTGAGAAATACCTCTGACCTAATCCTGAGATAATAAAACTGGGAATTTGAAAGAAAATTCTCAGACAGCCAATTGGGCTTGGCACACAGTAAGAATTCTAACATATATACATGTCATAGAAGGTGGAGATATTCTCCTCAATGGTAATGAAAAGGTTGAGAAAGCTAATCAAAAGAAGAAAAAATCTTAATAAATTTTTCCTCAGAGTTTTAATGATAAATGTAGATCTTATGTCTGTATATCACTCTATATGAAAATATTTATCTAAATACATAAATATGGGTATATACATATATATATATATATATATATATATATATATATATATCTCCCTTATATTGTTCTATCTCTTTATCCATTCATCATCTTGGTAGCTCTGTAATTCCTGGCCCCAGTCTCTTTCAGACCTCTTAGCCCATTCTTACCCATAGAATCCAGTATAAAACAGCACAGTCAATGCTATAATTTATTTTTTTATAAATCTACCTTGTAATATTTTCTTATTTTACCTTTGAGCATGTCACAACTAATTTTATCTGTTCTTTTCAATTATGATATAGGTATACTATTAATAAACACATTTCTTATAGCATATATGTAAAACCACCTCAAAATTTAAAATACTATTTATTTTAGTATGTACAAAAACTGATCAAAAATTTGAGGTCATATAAATTGGAGTCATAAGTAATAATATAGATAATAACATATATATATAAATATTGTATTAGTTTGAGTCAATAATTCAGTGGCCTAAAAAAAGATACCAGGTAAAAAACTACAAAAAAAAAGAAATTAGAAAAACTTTAGAAAAGAACAATAGCAACAACAAAAATGTCGGAGATATTATAAAGGGACAGATATATGGTGTCTGATTTTTGAAAATATATTTTAGGTTCAAATTTGGTGCCCTTGAGTATGTAGGTCATTAATTCCTTTAAGGTTCTATTTTTAATCTGTAAAATATAAATGGTGATACAACCTACCTTCTAGCACACTCTATTGTGTTGTTATTTATATTTTACAGATTAACAAAGTGAACCTTAAAGAGCTAGTAATTAAGTTTGCAAACTTGCCACCATGCTCACGTGTTGGCAGCCCTGTACACACAACTTGGCAAAGTACTTCAGCTTTGGTACAGCCATGTCTCACAGTTGTGTTTGTGTGGATGTGTGGTCGTGTCCTGCTACATGGCATCCATTAGTGTTGCATGTTTTTTTGTGCTGCCATGGCAGTGTCAGAACATGAAGTAGAGCAATGAAGAAACATTAAATTTTAATTTAATTAAATTAAACATTAAACGTGGCAAGAGTGCAAGTGAAACCAGGGACATGTTAGTCCACGTTTCTGGGGATAATGCCATGAAGAAAACGGCAGTGTAGAAATGGATTAGGTGTTGTTCTGCTGGGAGAGAAAACGTCATGGATGAAGAAATGTCCAGACAACAGAATGCTCAAATTATTACAAAATTTCATCAAACTGTGTGTCAAAATCATTGGCTAACTGTGATTTAATTCAAGGTGGGGGGATAGGGGAATGAGGGTGCGGGGAGAGGGGAGGAGGGCAGGGGTGGGGACCACAGTATTTGGCACAACTCTTGGAGGAGGGACACAGTTACAAAAGGGACTTTTCCTAACAAATACAATCAGTGTAACCTAGTTCTTTGAACCTTCAGGAATCTCAAACAATTTTTAAAAAACATTGTATTGCAATAAACATTCTGGTACAATTGCTAAGTCGTGGAAGAAGCCCAAATGCCCATCGACCCACAAATGGATTAATAAATTGTGGTACATGTATACCATGGAATACTATGCAGCCTTAAAGAAAGATGGAGACTTTACCTCTTTTGTGTTTACATGGATGGAGCTGCAACATGTTCTTCTTAGCAAAATATCTCAAGAATGGAAGAAAAATTATCCAATGTACTCAGCCCTAATATGAAGCTAATTTATAGCTTTCATATGAAGGCTAAAACCCATTTATAGCATAGGAATACTGGGAAAGGGGAAAGGGAGGGGTGTGGAGGGGGGAGTATGGGTGGAGGGAGGGCAATTAGTGGGATCACACCTACGGTGCATCTTAGCAGGGTACTGGGGAAACTTATTAAATGTAGAGTATCAATGTCTTTATTTAGTGATCAAGAAAATGCCATGAAGGCTATC
>CAUYON010001047.1:0-32630 GCA_963573935.1 Arctocebus calabarensis
AAGAATGTGTATTCAATTTTATTAGGATGAAATGTTCTGTAGATGTCTGTTAAATCCAGTTGTTGAATGGTTAAGTTTAAATCTAAAATTTCTTTACTTAGCTTCTTACTGGAGGATCTATCCAGCACTGCTAAAGGAGTAGTAACATCTCCCACTACTATTGAGCTGGAGGAAATCAAGTTACTCATGTCTATTAGAGTTTTTCTTATAAATTGAGGTGCATTCTGGTTGGGTGCATAAATATTAATAACTGAAATCTCATCATATTGAGTATTACCTTTAACAATTATGAAATGACCGTCTTTATCCTTCCTTACTTAGGTTGGTTTAAAGCCTATTGCATATGGGAATAAGATTGCAACATCTGCTTTTTTCTGTTGTCCATTTGCCTGGAATATAGATGACCATCCCTTCACCTTGAGGCTAGATTTATCTTTTAAGGTAAGGTGAGATTCTTGTATGCAACAGATATCTGGCCTGAGTTCTTGTATCCAGTCAGCCAACCTATGCCTTTTTAGAGGATAATTTAAGCCATTCACATTAATGGAACATATTGATAAATCTGTAGACAATCTAGTGGACATTTTTCAATCCTTTTGTCACTGTGGAAGTTTGAATTTGGTAAGAAGTTTCTGGGTGAGAAAACTTTTATGGTGGAGGATGACGCTGGTTATTATGGAGGATAGGTTTGAGGAGAGTTGGTTTAGTTATAGCAAAATTCTTCAGCATGTGGATGTCATTAAAGTGTTTAATTTCTCCATCACAGATGAAATTCAGTTTAGCTGGGTACAGGATCCTGGGTTGAAAGTTCTTTTGTTTTAGGAGATTAAAAGCCGATGCCCATTCTCTTCTAGCTTGAAAGATTTGATCAGAGAGATCTGCAGTTATTCTAATATTCTTCCCCCTTGTAGGTAATAGATTTCTTCCGTCTGGTTGCTTTCCGAATTTTCTCTTTCATATTAACTTTAGCGAACTTAATTATAATGTGCCTCGGGGATGTCTTATTTGGGTTGAGTTGTGCTGGGGTTCTGAAACTGTCTGCTATCTGAATTTCAGAATCTCTTGGCACGTCTGGAAAATTCTCTTTCATAATCTCATAAAGAAGAGACTCTGGGCCCTGTGACGCCACTTCGTCGTTTTCAGGTATCCCTATGAGACAAATATTGGTTTTCTTCGAGTTATCCAAAAGTTGTCAGAGAGAATGATCCGTTTTTACCTTCCATTTCTCTAGCTCTTTGTAGATTTGGGAGTGTTCGAAAGCTTTGTCTTCCACATCAGAAATCCTTTCTTCTGCTTGCTCCATTCTGTTACTGAGGGATTCTACTGTATTTCTCAGATCTTTGAGGGCTGCAACTTCTTGTCTCAATGTGTCAAAATCTTTGGCCATTTGGTCTTTGAATTCCTTGACTTCTTGAGACAATTTTTGAAATGCTCCCAGAATTTCTAATTCAACCTTTTCCTCTATTTTATTGATCTTGTTTGCAATCCAAATTCTGATTTCAATTTCTGACATCTCAGCCGTGTTTATGCAAAGGATCATCATTTGTGTCTGCCAAATTGTTCCTTGGGGGGGGGGGGTTGATCTACTCTGGTTGTTCATGTTTCCAGAGCTTTTCCGCTGATTCCGCCCCATATTTGCTTTGCATGGCTGGGTAAGTAGGTAAGGATAAGTTGGGTTGGGGGTTCTAGGAGTAGTGATTGACCAGTCCTTCCTTTGCCTGTAAGCTGGGACTGGTGTTTGTACATTTCCCCCTAGAGTTTTGCCAATCCGTACTTTGCTAGTGCCTGCACAACTAGGGGCCTTCTTGATGTGGTGGGGTTAAGTGGCTCTGTCTTAGTTTCAGCTGGTCTCTGTCTTATCCTAGAGAATTGGTTACTCTGTGTTGGAATCTGAGCTGTGGAGGAAAACCAGCAGTTAAGTCACCACGCCCCCCACAACAATTCCACAACAATTTGAAAGGAAAATCAAACCTTTCCACTACCACACACCCAGTGTACAGCGTTGGAAAGTCCTCGGGTGATTGGCCCAGTTGAAGAAGTACCAATCAATTGTCCCAGCCAGTACCAACTTCAAATCAAAGAGTTGAAAAGTCTCTGGCGACTAGACAGCATAAGTCTGCTGGCAGCTTTAGTATAACTTGCTTCAGGGTTCTGTGAGTTCAGGAGGGCCCCCCCAGCCAGTAAATTAGCCTGGGAAGGTTGATGCCTCTTTCCCCGCCTTGCCCCTCTGTCACACCCAGTCTCTGGTAACCCTGCAGGGCTGTGGTCCAGTTTCCTCCAATGAGCAGATGCTCTAGAGGTTTGCGCCTGCCTAGGTCACACAGGGTTCTGTGGCTCCTCAGCCAGTCCACCAGATATGTCGGTGTTGGCAGGGGGGGAGGTGAGGCCTGACAACCTGGGTACTTGATAGGGTCTGGGGTGATTCAATCAGTTCCAGCCCTGTCCCTGATTGATGTAAAGTAGATGAAAAAGCTGTTAGAATAGAACAAGTTCGCAGAATTTCTGCCCTGTGGAAGAGACGATGGGCTGCTAATAGTCCTGACTCAGTCTGTGAGCTTCAGCCCTTTGTCTCAGCTGCCATCCCCTGAGGGCCAGGTGTGGCCGAAATTTAGCAAAGCTTTCTCAGCGCTGGGCTTGGTGCCTCAGGGGACCGCCTCCCTGCTTAGGCCGGCCACCTCTCAGCTTACTCTCCCCTCACAGCTCCCGAGCCGGGAAAACAGCACAGACCAGGGACAGCCTGCACCCTGTCCACACCCCTTGAGAAAGTGTCCAAGAATCTGGACTCTATGGGGGACAGACCTCCAGACCTCAGGGTGAGAGTGGAGGGGAGTGCTGGGAGTTCCAACTTGCAGGTAGAGAATATATACAGTTTTATACCTGGCAGGAGAGTGCTGCAGCACCCTAGTAGGGGAAGGAGGTCCAGTTTTTAGAGGTTCTCTCCCGTGGGGTAGAGTGGGAGGACATCTGAACTCTGCTCGCTTGTTTGGAGGTATGGAGTATACTGCGAGCTGTTCTCTTGGGGGAGGGGACTCCCGTCCACTTGGTGATGTGCTCTGTACCTTTTATTTGTATCCTTGGGGTCGCAGGTCACTCCAACAGGGTTGATGTGCGTTCCTCGACCTTGTCTCTTGGCTCAGCTCCAAACCGGTGGCTTTCTCGCTAAATTTCTGTCCTTTAACTCTCCTTCTGGACGGGAGCATCTGCAGAAAGCTGGCTACAGACCGCCATCTTGGCTCCTCCAACCTGAACTCTCCTTTTCTAACAGCAAGGATCCCATTGATATATATAGAAGATCCACAAGGCTTTTGAGAATGTTATACCAATAGAAACACTACCATCTTACACTAAAAGGCACAGAGACTGGATCAAATGTTAAGTTTTTAGACTCTCAAAATTCTACAAGCAGAAACTGAGCTAACAGAGAGTTGTCCAGCTGCAAACATGTGCTACTTTTCATGAAAAAAAAAATATATAACTCCAGGACAAGAGCCATGGATGCAGATGTAGGGAAAAGAGAGAGCAGTGCCACAGATCTGGTCCAAAGGGCATAGCCACCTGCCATGCTAAAGAACAGAGCCTGAAATCTTAGAGTTATTTCCATGCCTTATAAGCCCTTTCTTCCTTTCAATTTCTCCCAATGGGAATGGGAATGCCTGTCCCAACACTGTATTTTAGAAACAGATAATTTGCTTTCTAGTTGCATAGGTCCACAGATGAAGAATAATTTTGCCCCATAATGAATTCATATTCAATATACCTGATTTAGATGATGAGATTTGGCACATTTTGAGTCCATGACATTTAGATGAGATTTTGGGTTTACACTTGATACTGGTATGGGTTGACATTTGGGAATGCTGAAATGAGGTGAATGTATTTTGTGTGTTTGAGGTGGATGTGAATTTTCAGAGGATGAACTGTAATGGGCTAAACAGTAACACCAAAATTCATATGTACCTAAACCCTTAGAATGTGAACTTATTTCAGTTCTTTACATAATTAAGATAAGGGTCAAAATGAGATCATATAGTATTACGTGGGACCTAAGTCTAATGAGAATGTACTTAGAAGAGACAGAAAAGAACACACATAGAGGATAGCAATATGAGTATGGAACATCTAGAAATCAGTCAGGCATCTCTGACCCAAGGAACACTAAGGATTACTAACAACTATCAGGAGATAGGGAGAAGAATGGGACAGATGAAGAACAAGCTTTCCACAATTATGAAACAATAAATTTCTCTTATTTTAAGTCACCAAATTTGTAATGATTTATTATGGCAGCCCTAGAAAACCAGAGCTAATCTTGTTTATCATCATTAGAATTAAATGAAACTATAGCTGTAACATATATCATAGAAATAATATGCAATTGTTTGCATATACTGCACAGTGTTCATTAAAAAACGAATGACTTCCTCCCATCAAAGTAAACTACACCAGTGACTTCCCTGGCAAATACTACTAAACAGGCAAAAAATAATAAAACCAATGCTTCTCAATTTTTCCATAAAATTAAGGGAGAGGGAACATATCCTAACTGTAAGGCCTGCATTAACATGAAACCAAACCACAAAAAAAAAAATCAAAAAAAAACCCCACAGGCCTATATTCCTCATGAATATTCATGCAAAAGTCCTCAGTAAAATACTAGCCAACCAAATTCAGCAGTTTATTTTTTTTTTTTAACCTCAGTCTTAAAATTATTTTTTCAAAGATACCCTCAGGTGGGTAAACGGCAAAAATTTATGTCATCACTGTGCCAAATTCAGCAGTTTATTAAAAAGATTATATACCATGACCAAGTGGGATTTATTCCTAGAAAATAATGATCTTATAACATAAGAAAATCAACCAATGTAATATATCACATAAACAAAAATTTTTTTAAAACTATAAAATCATCTCAATAGATGCAGGAAAAGCACATGATAAAATTCGACACCCTTTCATAATAAAAACACTCAGCAAACTAGGAATAGACTAAAACTTAATTAATTGCTAATTATATAATCAGTAATATATAAAAATGCATATTTGACATCATACTTATTGGCAAAGAACTGAAAGCTTGACCCAAAAATCAGGAACAAGATTAACCATCCTACCAGTGTAGACCTTTGCTACCAGTAGACTTTTGCCACTGGTATTCAACATAGTACTGAACATTTTAAACACAGCAATTAGGCAAGAAAAAGAAATAAAGGTATCCAAATTAAGAAAGGAAAAAGAAAAATTGTCTGTCTGCAGCTGGCAATACATTATATGCAGAAAATCCAAAAGATTCCACAAAACAACTATTATGACAATATCTTATATGCAGAAAATCCAAAAGATTCCACAAAACAAATTCACCAAATTTCATAATATAACAGATACATAAAAATCAGTCATGTTTTTACACAGCAAAAATGAAAAATTTTAAATTTTAATTGTTTATATTAATTTTAAAAAGGTTTATAAACAATTCTATTTATAATAGCATCAAAAGTATAAAATATGTAGGAATAAACTTAAGCAAGAAGATAAAAATGTAGTAATATGCTCGAAAACTACAAAACAGTGCTAGAAATAATTTTAAAAGATGTATATAAGTGGAAAGACATCCTATAGTCATAAATTGGAAGACTTAATATTCTCAGAGCAACCATACTATCCAAAGTGATCAACAGATTCAACGCAATCTGTAAAAAAAATCACAAAGATTGTTTTGCAGAAATGCAGACATAGCTCAGAGTTCAGTGGGTTCTGATCTGGATCACTAGAATAAAGCAAATATCTCAATATAGCAAGTCACATGAATTTTTTGGCTCCCCAGTGCACATAAATGTTATGTTTATAGTACACAGTAGTCTATTAATTGAGAACAGCATTTTGTCTAAAAAATGAATGTCACTTAATTTGAAAATATTTTATTGCTAAAAAGATGTGAACAATAACATGAGCCTTCAGCAAGTCATAATCTTTTTGCAGGTAGTTTCTTGTCTCAAAGTTGATAGCTGGACTGTTAAGGGTGGTGACTGTTGAAGATGGTGGCAATTTCTCAAGAGAAGGAAACAATTAAATTTGCTGCATTGATTGACTCTTGCTTTCATGAAAGATTTCTCTAGAGCATGTGATGCTGTTTGACAGCATTTTACCCGTTTAACTTCTTTCACAATTGGCATCAATCTTTTCAAACCCTTTTGCTACCTCATCAAGTAGGTTTATGAAATATTCTAAATCCCTTGTTGTCATTTCAACAATGTTCATATCATCTTCACCAGGAGTAGGATCCATTTCAAGAAATATTCTTTGCTAAACATAAGAAGCACCTCCTCATCTACTAAAGTTTTATCATGAGATTGTAACAATTCAGTCACATCTTCAGGCTCCACTTCCAGTTTTCTCGTTTCTTTGACCACATTTGCAATTTCTCTCCATAGAAGTCTTACACCTCTCCATCAGGGCTGTAATCAATTTCTTCTAAACTCCTATTAACGATATTTTGACCTCTCCTGATGAATCATGAATGTTCTTAATGGCATCTAGAATAGTGAATCCTACATTGGGATCTAACATTTTCTTTTTTTCTGTCACACACAATGGGAGAAGAGGCATTATCTTGGGCCACACATTAAAAACACAAATACTAATGAAAGCTGAAAAGCAAAAAAATGGTCCATGATATCCAATACCTCAGATAAGTAAAAAAGGACTTAAATAATCTGGATTCATCTCATGTGTGGCAGATGACACTCCTGGGATTTACTTTGGCCAGATCCATCAGAGAAATCATTATTTATGGCAGCTATAGCCTTAAACAGAATTTATTCCTTTTTTTTTTTTTTAGAGACAGTCTCACTTTGTCGCTCTCGGTATTGTGCTGTGGCGTTATAGTTCACAGCAACCTCCAGCTCTTGGGTTTAGCCAATTCTCTTGCCTCAGCCTTCTGAGTAGATGGGACTCCAAGTGCCCACCACAACACTTGGCTATTTTTTTGTTGCCATTTGGCTGGGCCGGGTTTGAACCCACCACCCTCGGTATATGGGGCCACTCACTGAGCCACAAGCGCCACCCAAACAGAATGTATTTCTTAAATAAAATGACTTGGAAGTCAAAATTCCTCCGTATCTCATGAACACCGGCAAGTAAGTTTCATTCTTTTTGTTTTTAGACAGTCTCATTTTGTCGCCATAGGTACAGTGCCATGGTGTCACGGCTCATAGTAACCTCAAACTCTTGGGCTTAAGCGATTCTCTTGCCTCAGCCTCACCCCTCCCCCCAAGTACCTGGAACTACAGAAGCCCACCACAATGCCCAGCTATTTTTAGAGATAAGGTCTGGCTCTGCTCAGGCTGGTCTCAAACTCATCAGCTCAGGCAATCCACTCGCCTTGGCCTCCCAGAGAGCTAGGATTACAGGCGTAAGCCACAGCCTCGGGCCCTATCTGTATGTCATTGGCATACAAGTATCTGAGTTTTGAAAACTTAAGATTTCACATTATTGGCAAAGATTACACAACACTAGATATTTAATGCCACTGAACTGTACACTTAAAAATGATTAAATGGTGAATTTTATGTTACATACATTTTATGACAAAAATTTTTTGTTGTTGTTGTTGAGACAGAGCCTCAAGCTGTCACCCTAGGTAGAGTGCTATGGCATCACAGCTCACAGCAACCTCCAATTCCTGGGCTCAAGCGAGTCTCTTGCCTCGGCCTCCCAAGTAGCTGGGACTACAGGCGCCCACCACAACGCCCGGCCATTTCTTGGTTGCAGCCGTCATTGTTGTTTGGCAGGCCCAGGCTGGATTCGAACCTGCCAGCTCAGGTGTACTTGGCTGGCACCTTAGCCCGTTGAGCCACAGGCACCAAGCCTAAGACAAAAATTTTTTTAAGGGCTTAGAGCAATGACACAAATATTTAGAGAATCAAAACTAAGCTAGTGATAAGCAATAGTGAGCATATTCCAATGCACAGTGAGGGAAAATGATCATCATATACAATAGTAATTCATCAATTTTCATGTAAGTTAAAAGAGAAAATGTTAATAGAAAAAGAAACATGATTATATATCTTTTTAATTCAACCCTAGGATACCAAGAACAGCTGCATATTTTAGCTCCAAGAACTCCTGTATCCTCAAAACAGACACAGCTCCCCACAACCAAAACTGAGTTGAGGAGAAGAAAATACATTTGTAAAGTATCCAGGTGCCAGGTATTTGTAAAGTATCCAGGTGCCTGGTCTTCCCCAGCATGCATGATGAGACCCAGATTCCACCAACCCTGTGGTAGGGCATTTGAAGCACTGTCTGATGTGCCATTTGGGGTGGTGTTTATCCTCTTTGGATTCCAATTTGTTTGACAGACCCTGACATTTTTGTGTTGAGGATTCCCTGTATTGTCTGTTATTTGTGAGCCTTGTTGTTTGTGTTGCAATGTAAGGAAGGCCCACTACAAAGTATCTTGGGAAAAAAAAAAAACACATTGGTTGTAAATGAAAATTCCCATTTGATTGAAATGAGAATTCCCATTTGACTGATAGGTCACGGCATTTTATTGTTTGTGTTGGCAATCCCCTAAATTGTTTGTGAATTTTTGTGCCACTTCTCTGGTGAGTTTTTCCATTGTGATACCACTGGTCTGGAATGTAAAGAAAAATAGAGACTGGTACCACTTGTATGGAGTATAAAGAAAAGTAGTAGTTGGTATGTACCACTTGTGTAAGGTGTAAGGAAAAGTGGTTGATGTTTTTTGGTGTATACTGAGCTCTTGGTTCTTTTCCCAGGAATTTGTTGTTTGAATTCCGATTTTGATTTGGAGGTACATTCTAACGGGTCTTCTCCATTGCCTTTTCCTCATAAAATTAGTCAAAGTTACCTTTTTGTGAAAGAAGAAACCAACCTCATTTGTAGAGAAGTGAGTTTTCAAAAAGAATGGGAAACAAATCATTTAAAAATAAGGGAAGACAAAGAGAACTACCCTCTTGGGGTACCCCAATTGGCTTATAGTGCCTCTACTTGCAAGTATTTGTATTAAGTTGTCAGGTTTTCTAGGATGGCCAATTCTTATGGACAAGGTTTTACAAAATGGTAAATTATATCCAGGAAAATTCTGAGCTCAGATGTTCGACCTGCCACTACAGTTAAAACACTAAGTCTCAAGTTCTTGTTTCAGATAAACGCACTGCTTATGTTATATTAAAAAAAAAGTGAAAATAAAAATAACTCTAGAATATCAAAAATTAAATAAAATTTAAAATTTATAAAATTATTCTCCAACCTTTCATTTTCGGGAATAAGGAAAAATTATAATACCAAATGGCCTTTAAAAAAATTTTTTTTAACCTTTCACTTTGGAGAATAAAAAAATATAAAGAGTCAAACTACAAAATTAAAATTTTAAAGATTTTAAAAAGTACTATAACTATAGATCCTGTTTCAGCACTGGATAATCTTATTATAAAATTTTTCTTTAGGGGCAGCACCTGCGGCTTAAGGAGTAGAGCGCCGGCCCCAAATACCGGGAATGGTGAGTTCAAGCCCAACCCCAGCCAAAACTGCAAAAAAAAAAAAAACACAACTTTTTTTTCTTTAATGTGAGTTGAAATTGACACTCTGGAGAAACAAAGAAGTCTAATTGTTTTATGGATAAGATTAGGACAGATTTTAAGAAACTTGAAATTACTCACATCTGAGTTACCTATGTACCATTTATCAATTGCTTTCACATCACTTTTTCCTCAAGATTCTAATTACTCTGAATACATACCCATTCCAGCAAGGCAAATATGCCTCATATTTTGTACCAACAGCCATAAATTAGCTACATTAGTATCTTCAGGAGGAAACTAAGACTGAGTTTGGGATCAAATGAAAACAGTGGATAAGAGCATGGACTTTGAAGTCAGACAGGCTAGCTCTATTGTGAACCCTAGATCTACTATTTATAAATTATGGGATCTAGATAAAGCAAACTGCTTATCCTTTATGTGACTCAGTTAATTTCTAAATTCAGTCATCTGTAAAATGAATGAAGATTAATATAGGTAAGGCATTATAAACACTACATAGACCACAGTAAGCATTCAACAAAAACATTACTTACTGTTATAAGTAATTACAAACACATCCCATCGAGTGGAGATACTGAAGAAGACACTAAAGAAGATACTTTACATTTTAGTTCTACTGCTTATCTTCCTTCCTCCATATCATGCCTAAAGGGGATTCTAATTTAAAATGACAGGCACATTTTATCACTACTCCCTTCAAAAACTTGTTTGAAAGATGCCTAACAATCATAAAAATTTCTATTTATCTTTCAAATAACTATGAAGACAAATCGAAACTCTAAGAAGAGGAGTGAGAAGGATCAACACACTAGAGATTTTGAGGAATTTCTGGGAGGTAGAGCATATGAAGTCATAGTGATAGGCAGAAAAGAGTGGAGACAACCATCTAGCACATGGGTTGGCAAACTACGGTTCACTGGGCAAATCTGGCTCACAACCGGTTTTTGTAAAGATCTATAAGGTAAGACTGGTTCTTACACTTTTAAATGACTGAAAGAAAAAACAAGAATATTTTGTTCATGTGAAAACTATGAAATTCAAATTTTAGCGTTCATAATTAAATTGTTATTAAAACACAGTCATGCTTATTTGTTAACAAGCTGCTTTCCCATGGCAGAGTTAAAAAAAAAAAAAATCTTGCCAGCAAAATCTAAAATACTTACTATCTCATCCCAAAAAATGAATGACTAACCTCAGCCAAGCAAAAACACATAAGAATATGTCACAAAGATGAAAGTTTTCTTCCTTTGGGATTCTGGGCTGAATCAACAGTTACAGAGGCTACTTCTTGGAGGAAAAAAAAAATATATATATATATATATATTAAATATATATATATTTAATCTACATATTATAATTATATATATAATCTAATATATATATATATATATAATCTACTGAGCAGAATTTCATCTCCAAAATATGAAAGTGGAAAAAGTAAGATAGCGTCCTCTTTATTTGGCTATTAAAGAAAGTCTGGACTTGTCTGCTTGCTGCCTGCTTATATATACTTAAAAGCAAAATATACCAATAAATAAGTGCTACCAACCACCAACCTACAAGAAACTATGTCAGTCTTCTTCTATTTAGTGTAAAGATTTCTTGGGAAAACAAAGTAAGAGAAAATGCTTTCCATTTCCCTATAGTATTCAACTGGTCCTTCATTTTCAACATGAATGGACAACCAAGGATCACCAACATTTAAGAAAACCATAAGCATGAAAGAGAAGACCATGATAAAAACAAGTGGAACAATTAACCCTAACGAAAGAGAAGTAGAAGAAAGCAGAAGAAAATTTTTTAAAAAGGAATTCTATTCCTTCTATTCCATATCTTCAGAATAATGGAAAGATAGTACATCTATAAAACAAGAGGCATACAAAAGAATAGAATCTTCTCTATAACGTTCACAGAAATTATAATTTTTTTTTAAATTTCTGTTGTTATTATTTGTTTTTTGAGACAAGAGTCTCACTCTGTTGCCCCAGGATAGAGTGTCATAGTATCAGCCTAGGGCTCACAACCTCAAACTCCTCCTGCCTCAGCTTCCTGAGTAGGTGGGACTATGAGTGTGTGCCACAAGATTCAGCTAAAAAAAGTGTTAAAAAGAGTAGAATTAAAAGAACACTGTTCATGGCTGGGTTCTGTGGATCACACCAGTAATCCCAGCACTCTGAGAGGCCAAGACAGGTGGATCCCTTGAGCTCAGGAGTTAGAGACAAGCCTGAGCAAGAGTGAGACCTCATCTCTAAAAAATAGAAAAAAAAATAGCTGGACGTTATGACACCTGTACTGCCAGCTTCTTGGAAGACTGAGGCAGGAGGATCACTTGAACCCAGGAGTTTGAGGTTGCTGTGAGGTAGGCTGACACCATGGCACTCTAGCCTGGGTGAAAGAGTGAGACTCTGTTTCAAAATAAATAAATAAATAAACTAAGGGTCATTTTCATTTAGTTATTAAATAAGGTCTGAGCCTGTCTGCTTGCTCTCTGCTTATATACTTTTAAGCAAAATATACCAGTAAATAAATAGACTTTATAGAAATTTAAACAGAAAAGAAGGAAGAAAGGAAGGAAGGGTGAGAGGGAGAGAAGGATGGCAGGAGGAAGGAAACCAAAAAGCAACCCAAAAGAATAATAGTCTCCCTAAAATGGCAAGAAAAGAGACTCCTCTGTCCCCTCCAAATATCGCTCCTACACAAGCACACACAAAGGACGGGTGCTGAAAAGATGTAAGGAATACAGGTAGGTGAAATAAAGACCCCTAGATACGTTTTTTTCTATGGAGAAGTTGTCAAATCAGGTTCCATAAGCCAAATCCAATAGATGCTGTGTTTTAGTAAATAATGTTTTATTGGAACAAAGTCATATTCATTACATACACATGCATTAGCAGTGGTTGCTTTTGTGCTGTTACAGCAGAGTTAAGTAGTGGCAATAGAGACCATATAGATCACAAAACCTAAAATATTTACAGTTTGATCTTTTATAGAAAAAAATTACAAAATCTTGACCTAGCGCTGTGTGATTTAATATAGCAGCAACTTACCATAGATAGCTGTTTAAATTAAAATAATTAAAATTAAACAAGATAAAAAATTTAGTTCCTCAGTCATATCAGGCACATTCAATTGGCTCAGTAATCACATGTCTTTAATGACTATTTTGCTGAACAGTGTAGATGCAGAATATTTCTATCAACACAGGAAGTTCTATTGGACAAGGTTCATCCAGAAATTACCATAACAGATTATTCCAACTATATTTTAATTACTGTTTTAAAAAGGGCCACAGTAATAAAAGTGCCAAAATTTCAATGTGTCCCCCAAAAATGTGTTGGAAACTATATCCACAATGCAAGTGAGAGGTGGAGCCTAATGGAAAGTGTTTAAGTCACGAAGGCTCTACCCTCAAGAACTAATTAGGGCTAGCAGCTCCCAGTTTGCTTTATTGCTCTCTCTGGCTCTTTCTAGCTCTCCTTTGCCCTTCTGCTACAAAATGACACAACCAGGATTTCCTCATCAGATGCCAATCCCTGAATCTTGGGCTTCTGAGCCTCCCAAACCCTGAGCTAAAACTGCTGTTCATTATAAACTGCCCAGTCTCAGGTATTTTCTTACAGAAGGACAGAATAGACTAAAACATTCAAAGAAGCAGGAAGAAAAAATTCAGGGAAAAAAAACCAAAAACCAGAAATTAGTTACTTTAGAAATAAAAATAATAAATGCGTAAATCTAGGACTTCATACTACTTTATACTATAATCTATTTTATACCACTAAAATTGATTATTGGGGCCAGGTGCAGTGGCTCAGGGTTGTAATCCTAGCACTCTGGGAGGCCGAGGCAGGTGGATTGCCTGAGCTCACAGGTTCAAGATCTGCCTGAGCAAGTATGAGACCCTGTCTCTAAAAATAGCCAGGTGTTGTGGCAGGTACCTGTACTCCCAGCTACTAAGGAGGCTGAGGCAAAAGGATCCCTTGAGCCCCAGAGTTTGAGGTTGCTCTGAGCTGTAATGCCATGGCACTCTACCGAAGGCAACATAGTGAGATGCTGTCTCAAAAAATAAAATAAAATAATATAGAACAGTTTATTTTTTTAAAATCCTTCAAAGTTAATCAGAGAGAAAAGACATGAATTGAGGGAAAATTCAAAGATGTAGCATTATAAATGAGAAACTAAATATGATCACAGATATGGAAGAGATTACAATCTAAAGGAATTCACGGTAGAGAATGTAATTAATGCTATCAAATTTGAAAATAATAAAGTATTTCCTAAGAAAATGATTCAAAAATAGGTATAATAATTATACAGAAGAAGAGCCATGAATAAATCTTCTTAAATTATGTAATAGATGGCTCTAATTTGTTCTGAATTAATGATGAAAATGTTGGCTAGGTTTCTAATTTTCATCCTGCAAGAAAATGATCATAAACATACTTCACATCCAGACTCTTAAACTGGGAAATAGCAGTCCAAACAATAAATTTCTCTCCAACACTACCCATTGGTCCAATAATTATGTATTTTTTTAGAGGGGGGCTCCACAAGCCTGTAGGGCCCTACGTGAAAAATCAGTAGATGTGGTATAAGAAGCTTCATATGTAATAGTTTAAAATATTTGGCCTATTCCTAGGCTCTCATAATTATTCAAACTGAAAGGAAATTTGATCCCATCTCAGCAGAAATGTCCACGATAATTAGAACATCACACGTGCTTAGATTATCACAGTAGCTTTATGCCTCTGAGACTCTAGTTGACACATTAAAGGAGTGCCAGTCAGCCGTTATTAAATTCCTCATTTGGGCTATATGCAAATATGAAAACAGTCCCAGCCTGAGATATCACAAATGCTAGGTCATTCTAGCTCTAGAATATCTTTTTGTTTTATCACTAAAAATCTTTAATGTTTTAGTGTTTACTAAAATGTAACTGTCTTTTTTTTTAATAGACACATTTACTTGACAAATCTTGAACCAAAATGTGTCTATTGTTTGATATTTACCCTATTACACTGGACAGTTCAAAATATGAGCATTCAGTGGTTTTATAAATTTTAAATTCCCCCATTTTCTTTTTATATTAAAAATCTGCTAAAATTAGAATAAGTACTCATTTGCCCAGGATAATTCCAGCCTACCCCTGCTTTCCTAGCATTGAATATAATTTAGTATTTCAGTACTCTCAAAAGTGTCCTAAATAATCCGTAGACCAAAGGGAAAAATCAAAACAAAAACTAGAAAATATTTTGAAATAATTATAAAAATATAAAATATCAAGTTGTATGAGCAGCTAGAGTGGTGCTAAGAGAAAATTACACTCTTATCTACGTAGTCTACTGGAAAAGCAAGGCTGAAAAAAAATCAATGAATTAAGCTTTTATTACAAGAAAGGGGGAAAAAAGTAAAACTTCAGCAAATCGAAAGTGTAGAAGAAATATTTAGTAATAAAGATAAGAACAATAATTAATGAAACAGGAAGTAAACATAAAACTAAGAAAAATCAATAAAGCCAAACTGCAGTTTCTTTTAAGAGATTAATACAAATGAAAAATACCCGCAGCCCTCGGTATATGGGGTCGGCGCCCTACTCACTGAGCCACAGGCGCTGCCCAACACCTGGCTATTTTTTTGTTGCCATTTGGCAGGAGTCGTGTTCGAACCCACCATCCTGGGTATATGGGGTCCGAGCCCTACTCACTGAGCCACAGGCACTGCCCTGATAGTTGTTATTTGTGGTAAGGTTAGTGCTGATATTGATAATGACTGATTTTTTTTTTTTTTAAAAAACAGTCATTATCAATATCAGCAATAAAATGAGAAATCATTATAGTCACAAAAAAGATAGTAAGAGCTAATGACTAAGTTCACAACAGACTAACCTTACCACAAATAACAACAAAAAAATAGCCAGGTGTTGGGCAGTGCCTATGGCTCAGCGAGTAGGGCGCCGACCCCATATACCGAGGGCTGCGGGTTCAAACCCAGCCCCGGCCGAACTGTATCAAAAATTAGCCAAGCGCAGTGGGGGGCGCCTATAGTCCCAGCTACTTGGGAGGCTGAGGCAAGAGAATCGCTTAAGCCCAAGAGCTGGAGGTTGCTGAGAGCTGTGATACCATGGCACCCTACCAAGGATGACAAAATGAGACTGTCTCTAAAAACAAAAACAACAACAATCAACTCTGGACAAAATATAAAAACCAATTGCATAAAGGTTCTATAGATGTAAAAGTAATAGACAGATTTAGGGGAGGGGAAGTCAAACTTATGAAAAGGGATTGCCATCGAGTGTATTTTCTATTTTTACTGATTTAACTTGAAGATAGAACAGCACAGGTCAGCTAAAATTCTGTGGGAAAGTCATTTCTCTGACCAGTGGAATGGAAGGTCCAGAATGTGCGACTTTTTTAATTGAAAAAATGATGGATATATGGAAGGAAAGAACTATATTTTCAATATATAAGGCTAGAGGATACCCATAAAAGAAAAACAAATGCACCTTTACTTACCCTTGCCTCACATTAAACACAAAAGAAATCAATTCCAACAGATTGCAGATGCAAATATTTAAAAGCAAATAGCAGGGTTTTAGAAGAAAACAGGGAGCTCTTCAGAATCTTAGAGTAGGCAAACATAGCCATAAAACACCAGTCATAAAGATAAAATTGGTATATCAGAACATATTTTTAATGAAAATAAAAGGCAAGCTAGAGACTGATTAAAAAGAGAAAATATAAGGTGTTGATAAGACTGAGAAATAAATGAAGTTCTCAAATATTCCTAATAAGGGTATAAACTAGTACAATCATGTGGAGAAAATGGCCACAAGTGGGAAACTATCCTTCTGCTGTTAAAAGGGATTTGGATAATGAATTATAACATGTTTATATAATGCTATACAGCAATAAGAATAAATCACCTACAAACATGCTCATTAAAAGGATCATTACACAAACAGTGCTGAGCAAAAGAAATAAAATACAAGAGTATATACAGGTGTTGGCCACCTCTTTGTAAAATAATGTAATGAATATTTGTAAATAAAGGTATATTTAGCTACAATTTCTCATTTTCCCTGTGTATGGCAACCTTTGGGACACCTTTTCTAGTAAGGCTTCATTCATACAGAGTGGCCATAAATTTGTGTGCCATTTAAAATAGTGTATAATTTAAAATTGCACACAAACTTTATGACCACCCTGTATAAAGAAGACACACGTAAAACATCTATGATGATAGAAGTCAGGAGTAGCTTCCCTTTGTTAGTACAGTGACAGGAAGGAGGCCAAAAGAGATTAGTAAGTAAGAAGAGATTACTTAGTAAGTACTAAGAGAATTTATTACAGAGTGGTGTACCTGGAGAGGCAGGTAAAGGGAATTTACTTCAGGTTCTTAAAAAATTCTGGCTTGTTTATAACTTGGTAGACAAAAGAGGTGGAAAGGGCTAGTCATGGACTACTATTGAATACTAATAAAAACATCAGGAAAGACTACATGACAAAGAAAAAATAGTTTTGGCTTTAGCCAGATGTGGCAGGTGATGCCTGTAACACCAACAGTTGGGAGGCTGAGGCAGGAGGATCACTTGAGGATAAGAGTTTGAGACCAGCCTGGGCAATATGGCAAGACCCCTGTCCCTACAAAATTTTTTTTTCAAGTTTCAGTTTTTTATTATATGATCAGATTTCCATTTATAAAAGATCAGGGGCGGCACGTGTGGCTCAGCGGGGTAGGGTGGCTCAGCGGGTAGGGTGCCAGCTCCATATACTGAGGGTGGTGGGTTCAAACCCAGCCTCGGCCTAACTGCAACAAAAAAACAGCCGGGCATTGTGGCGGGCAAACATAGTCCCAGCTACTCAGGAGGCTGAGGCAAAAGAACCGCCTAAGCCCAAGAGCTGGAGGTTGCTGTGAGCCATGACACCACAGCACTCTACCAAGGGTGACAAAATGAGACTCTGTCTCTCTATATATGAATGATCGGATAGCTCTTGAATGTGGAGAATGAACTGGAGGAGAACAAAGATGAGAATCAAACAGCCTACAAAGGACAGTTATTAAGAAGTAAACCCCATAGGTTTTGTAATAAACCAGCTATGACAGAATAAAGTATGAGAGAGGAATTAAGAGTAGTGAGGTTTCTTGATACAGGTAGCTAAATCTACAATTGGGCCTATCATTTCCTGAAATACAAAATACCAGAAGGTATTATGTGTTTTGCTTTTTTATAATTTTGTTTTTATTTCTTTTCTCTTTTTTTAATACAGACTCCTTTTTTGTTTCGGGTAACATGGTTACATAACACACTTTTGGAAACAACATTGCATAATATTTAAAAACATTTAAACTGTCTTGTAGTATTTTGATTCCCATAAAACTCTATGTACCTATCAGAATTTTACTCCAATTTTTTCAAATTTTGAGGAAATTTAGACTAAAAATCTTCAAGACTAAACAGTTTAAAAGTAGTAGTGTTGTAAGTCAGTAAAAGAACGTCCAGAAGGTAACTAGAAGTGGAATTAATATAAATTCTAAATAAATTGCTGTCATGGATTAGCTTGACTCCTGGCTTTGGAGTTCTACTGTATCACTTTCCCTTCATGCTTCTGAATAATCTCTCAAATTAACATATGACTGCGTATATAACTGTGTGCATATGCACACTTCACATATATGTGAGCATATACATATCCATAATAACTACAAAGAAAGCTATCATGTATATTTAAATAATTTGGAGGCCTGGCATGGTAGCTCACATCCATAATCTCAGCATTTTGGTAGGTCCAGGTGTGAGGATGGCTTGAGGCCAGGAATTTTAGATAAGCCTAGGCAACTGGCGAGGCATCTTCAGTCCTAGCTACTCAGAAAGCTGAGGTGGGAGGATTGTTTGAGTCCAGGAGTTTGAGGTTATAGTGAGCTATGACTGGACTACTGCACAACAGCCTGGGTGACAGAGACTCTGTCTCCAAAAAAAAAAAAAAAAATTTTAGAAAAGAATTTGAATGAAACACTTTCATGTTTTGACAATCACAGAAATTACAACTCTCTTAGATATAACAAATTTGACAACTTTCAAAGGAACAGCCTTCCCACCTCATGTCATCAAAGGGTCCACAAAGTCCCTTCAACTTTGGTGTGGTTTAAAAAGCCAGAGAAGGAAGATGGGATCAATGTGGGTTAAGAAAAGGCTGTAGATGCAGTTATAGCAAGTACCTTATGCTCCCATCAGTCTATCTGCCTATCTGTTTGCTTCAGTGAAGGATGCTGTCTGTCTCAAACCTCCCTGTAGGGAGAAAGCAAATTTGCCGGAGGGTCCTGGCTACTGGAGACAATTGAGGTGGCAGCTGGATGCTCCATCACCAACCTCAACAAAGGGCACCTCATCCTCCCTCTCCTTACAGAGGCTCTGTACATAGGCATATGGGGTACTCTGGCAACCCTTGTTTAAAACCTCAATTTGACAAGCCGCAGCTAGAACTCTCTGCATCTGCTACATGACTTTGAGGGTGCAGAGAAGGAAGAAAAGTCAATGTTCCAAAGCAACTACTAATGCACAATGTGGCATGCTAGGTTCAAACCATGGCACTGCTCAGGGACAATCCTTCCTTTTCACCACCTTCCTTGAAGTACAGGCCATTCCAAGGAGGTAGGCCACCTTCTCTCAGAATCCCAAAAGACTCCAACTGGGAAGCTGGTCCAGCTGCTACTGCAAAGATCTATTACAATACTAGCTCAGGAAACAAAACCAAGTTTCTGAAAAAAGGACTCTGGAGCCAGAAGTTGCATTTGTCTTCAGAGTCCTGCAGATGTGTGGGGGAGTCCTTTGGTTTTGACCAGAACATTTCTCCATTCAAGGATCAGGCTCAGCTCCGCTTTGTAGTATCTCACTGTATAGGAATGAGACTAAACTTCACACAGATGCTCTGCTGGACTGCTGTCTCAACTTTCAGGGTTCTTTCAGATTCTCAGTTTACATCCATGATCCTCTCTTCTGAACAATTTTTGGCCTTTTCACTTGGCTCTATGACAATGCCGATAGAATTATTTAGTTCTCTGGAGACAACACAGAGTTCTGCCTGATCCGCATTTCCATAATTATAGGAAGATCCAACACTCATCAGCTGTTTGAATTTCTAACCTCAGACACAGTAGAGATCATCTGTATGAGGTCTTCTTGACACTGCAGGACTCTGTACATGTACTTCACAGGGCCTTGTGAAGTTAGTTCTGTTATCATAGTCTCCTATCCTTTCCTTAACCAACCATACAATAGACATTATACCGCAAAACTCTGCATCTTCCCACATACCTTCTGCCAACTCTTTAGCAATAAGTTTCCCAGTGAGAAGATAGTTTAGGACAGGACCAAAGTAGGTGGAGTCCCTGCCAATCAGATAACGTCCCTGTCTCATCCTTGTCCAAGTCTAGCTCCACGTCTTCCTGGCAGCAGAGGTGGCAGAGAAAAGAGAAACTCGCGACCAGGGTCCTGTCTGATGGTCACCAAGTAGGTACCGCCACAATCACCTAGACCTGCCACATTCAGCAGGACCCTAGAGTGCCCCCACCACCCTTGCCCTACTAATCCCTACTGGTGGGGGCACTCTAGGAAGGCTCTAGCTGCTGCAGGACAGCAGGAGGTGGCAGTTATGCCTGTGGGGCATGGGGTTAGCTAGAGTGGGATGGAATAACCACCAGCATGGAATAAACTACAACCATGTGCTTAATAATTGCAAATCTACATCTAGAGATTTCTCCCACACATACCCTACTACACATTGAATATTTCCACTTGAATATTCCACCCACAGTCCCAGGCTGCCCCCATCGTCCACCCTACTCCGGTCACTCCCTCCCACCCCCACCAGGTCCTGAATAAAACATTCTTAAACATTTCATTTTGAATATGTGAGGCATATCAAAACTCATAATGTAATCAGCACAGAAGAGTCTCCAGAGCAAGGTGTACTGAGATGTAAAAGCCTCCTAAACACATCTTAACACTATTTTGGCATGTGTACTAAAAAGCAGAAATCTTCACTAGGTAGACCTGTTGCCTCCACACTAACACTGTCTCTATGTCATTGCTCTCAAAAGTTTCAAAATTTTCTTACTAATAAGCTATAGGAAAAGGAAAGACAAAGAATAATTGATTTACTGAGATTTTCCTAAAGTATGATGAGTCTGAGGCCTCACAAAGACACTCAGGAGACAAGTATATAAATAAATGTTAACCAATTACTTTAAAGAAACAGGTGAAAGTAAGAATATGAAAGTAATTAGTTGCCATTTATATAAATCTTGGAATCTCTTAATACCACTGTGTGGCGAATGAAAGTAAGAATATGAAATGACAAGAGAAAATGATATTAAGAGATTCCAAGATTTAATGGCAGAAAGGAAAAAAAGGCCTTATTTTCTTCTACACCTTTTAGCTACTGAATTGTCTCTCCTTTCAAATACTGACCTCTCTCCTATGCTCTGGATTTCATTCCTTTCACTTCATTCAACTCCTTTTCTTTATAAATTGCCTAAAATCTCTATCTAGTATCTTTAAATTTTCTTCCACCCTTTTCTCTCCCACACACAATTAACGAAAGCTTTCCCGTAAGCCTTTCTCATCTCCCTCTGTTCATCTTCACAAGAGTTTTTTAAAATCGTAAAACAGTTTGCTTTTATGGAATATTAAACTTCAACTGCCATTCACTTCTAAGTATAATTATGTGACTTCTAAGTTTACTTCAAAAATTTGCCCTTAACAAATGCACAAATAAAACATTATTATGAAACCAAATGAATACTTTCCAATCCTCATTTTACTCTGTTCTTCCGTCCAGCTTTTTGTGTATGTTGTGGAAAGAGGAGACAGGTTCTTGCTCTTGAGGGCAGTGGCAAAATCACAGCTCACTGCAACTTCAAACTGCTGTACTGAAGTGATCCTTCTGCCTTAGCCTGCTGAGCAGCTAGTACTATAGGCACATGCCACCACACCTTGCTTATTTTTTAAATTTTTTTGCAGTGATAGGGTCTTGCTACCTTGCCCAGGATACTCTAGAAAACTCCTGGCCTCAAGTATCCTCCAGCCCCAGCCTTATAGTAATGAGCTGCCAGCCACACACAGACTCTGCTCAGCTTTGACATTCCTTAAAGCTTATTTGCAGTTATTTTTCCCCTTTAAAGTATGTATTTTCTTGGTGAGTTTGTCCATTCCCTTGGAATAAACCACCACGATGTGCTTAATAATTTCAAATCTATATCTACAGATTTCTCTCACATGTAGCCTACTGTATACTGGGTATCTCCACTTGAATATTCCATGGAAACCTCAACCACAGTCCAAACTCAAATTATCATTTCCCATCCCACAAAACAACCAATATCAACTACAAAATTCTGCTGTTCTCTCTCCTCCATCATCCACAAAGCTACTACAGGAAGAAACTTATTAGTCACCTATGATTCCTCTCCTCAAACTTCCGAGGTCATGTTAATTCTGCTCCTTACAGTAATCTCTTAATCCATCTCTTCTCTTTATTCCAATCACACTCATAGCTAATCCGTTTTCTTTTAGCACACTTTAGGCCATTCCTAACAATCAAATATCATCATGTCACTCTTTTACTTAAAAGCTTTTCAGTGATTCCCATTATCCTTAGAGAAAAATTATCTACAATCTTCCAAAAATCAAACAGAAGCTCTTTCTAACATCTGTTTCCTCTTCTCTTAGCACTCCGTATAAACCATGAGAATTATTTAAACAGAAATATGAGAACAGATTTATGGAAGCAGCAGTCATCCCATTCTTTGTAATGGCTTCCATTCTATTTAATGCCTTTATCTCCTACACATTCTTCAAAAAATAAGACTAAGCTTCCTCCTCAGGAGAACCTTTCCAAGGCTCTCCCCTCTTCAGACTGAGTTAGGTAACTCACATTTATTCTCCGTAGCACCTACAGGATACAAATGGCCCTTCACACCATGGGTTTGAAATGCATGGGTCCTCTGTGCACAATTTTTTTTTAGTAAATATACTGGATTACTGGGCACAGTGGCTGAAGTCTGTAAGCCTAGAACTCTGGGATGCCAAGGCAGGTGGATTGCTTAAGCTGAAGAGACCCCTGTATCTGTACAAATAAAAAAAACTCCAGGTGCTGGGGCAGGAGCCTGTAGTCCCAGCTACTTGAGAGGCTGAGACCTCCCAAGAGGATGGCTTGAGCCCAAGAGTTTGAGATTACTATGAGCTATGACACCACAGCACTCAATCCAAGGGCACTTAGGGGAGGCGAAAGGAGGGAAATTGGGAAATTGGAAAATTTGGGGGAAATATGCAACAATTTGAAAAAACTCACAGATGAACTGTGTAGAAATATAAAGAAATAAGAAAAAGGTATGGCATGAATGCAAAAAATGTGTGGATAACAGTCTACCATTTACTAACATAAAATATACATGAAACTATTATAAAGTTAAAATTTATGAAAACTTACACAAAACTTGATTTCTTTTCTGAATATATTTATCTTCATTCGTTCTTTATGAGGTTTTTGTTCCTAGTCCTTATCTTAAACATTGTTATTGTTATTAAATTTTAAGCCTTTTTAATTGTGAAGGCAAAAAGTGGAAAACTAATAAACATATATATGTAAAAAAAATAAAAAATAAATAAAAAACTTACACAAACCTTATAGACTATATGTGGTGCCAGGTACAAGGTGCCATTTGCAGTAGAGATAAAACATAAATTATATTATAACTGCATAAAATTAAGTATGTACTGTACTACTATAATGTCATAGCCACCCGTGTTGATACTGCAGTGAGCTCAAGCATTTCAAGTATCCACTTAAAACACCATGAGATGTCAATCACCTCAGTATGAGCAGTTTGAATCTCCAGTAAATAGCATATAGCAGTAAAAAAATGACCTCTCAGGGTTCTAGCGTATTTTTCTTTGTGTTTAATACAACACCATAAAACTCAAATAACATCATGAAATGCCAGTCATGATGTTGGAAGTCCTCCCAAAAATCAGAGAAAAGTAACCACCCTACAAGAAAAAAAGTAAAATTGTTTGATCCATACCACAGATTGAGGTCTGCAGATACAGTTGCCCATCATTTCAAGATAAATCCAAATTAAAGATTGTTCTTTAAAAAGAAAAAAAGGAAATCTGTCAAGCAATGCTGCAGCTATGTCAGCAGGCTGAAAACCTTGCATTTTTTGCAAAGTACCTTTTAATCTTACATCGAAATGCAGCTTTTACATGGATGCAGGATTACTATAAGAAAGACATATCTAAAGATGCCAATATAATTTGGATGAAAAAAATGAAAGACCACTCTATGACAACTTATAGCAAAAGCAAAGTGCAGGATCTAAAGGTAGAGATTAATGCCAGCAAAGGATGGTTTGATAATTTTATAAAGAGGCTTGGCTGACCAAGAAAATGGGAGTAGCAGTTTCTGCTGACCAAGAGACAACAGGTAAGTACCCAGACACCATTTAGAAAATCGTTGAGAAAGGATAGCTGCTTGTACAGGGCTTTTCTTTTTTTCTTGGTGACAGGGTCTTGCTCTATCACCCAAGCTGGAATGAAGTGGTTGATCATAGCTCACTGCAGCCCTGAACTCCTAAGCTTAGGCCCTCTTCCTAATTCAGCCTCCTGCCCCCAGCTAATGTTTTCATTTTTTGTAGAAATGAGGTCTTGCCCAAGCTGGTCTCAAAGCTATCCTCTTGCCTTGGCCTCCCCAAATGCTGGGATTATAGGCATGATATGGATCACTTCACTGGGATTATAGGCATGATATGGAACAAGTTTTTAATATAGATGAAAGTAACCTATTCTAGGAAAAAAATGCTACAAAAGACATTTATAAACAAGGAACAGAAATGAGCCCCAGAATGTACAGAAGGAAGGGAGAGCTTAACTCTACTGTTTGTACAAATATGATCAGGTTTATGATCAGGAATGCTTGACCTGTAAAGCTATGTAAAGCTGTTAACCACTGAGCCTTGACAGGAAAATCAAAACAAAAGCTGACAGTCTTCTGGTTGTACAAAAGAAGGCCTAGACAACAAGGCCTTTTCCTGGATTAGTTTCACTGATACTTTGTTCCTTAGGTTAGGAAGTCCTTTGCCAGTTAAGAAATTGCTTTAAAAAAAAAGTAGGGCTGAAGAGTTTCAAGATAAGGATCTGGGAAAAATTCAAGAACTAAAAGACAATTACCAGAGGAATTAACAGAACATGACTTGATGTAGATGAGTGCTTCCAAACCAGTGCCAGACAATGAGGAAGATGTAGAAGAAGCAGCGTCAAAAGACAAGCTGAAATTAAACAGTCTGGCAGAAGTATTTCAATCATCCAACACTGCTTCTGACTTCTTTTAGGAATAGCCCCTTTTATGATAAGGACAATGAAACTAAAGCAAAAATTGGAAAAATTGGTACTATACAAAAACATTTTTAGAGAAATTAAAAAGCAAGACAAAAAATTAAGATGTGGGCTCGGCGCCTGTGGCTCAACGGGCTAAGGTGCCAGCCACATACACCTGAGCTGGCGGATTCGAATCCAGCCTGGGCCCGCCAAACAACGACGGCTGCAACCAAAAAATGGCTGGGCATTGTGGAGGGCGCCTGTAGTCCCAGCTACTTGGGAGGCAGAGGCAAGAGACTCGCTTGAGTCCAGGAATTGGAGGTTGCTGTGAGCTGTGATGCCACAGCCCTCTACCCAGGGTGACCGCTTGAGGCTCTGTCTCAGGGGGGAGGGGGCGGTTAAGATGTGCCTGCCTTACCCGCCTCCCCTGAGACAGTAAGATCAATCTTTCCTCTTCCTGCTTCTCCTTAGCATACTCAATGTGAAGAGGAGAAATAAGTCCTTTCTGATCATCCACTTGCATTTAATAAACAGTATATTCTTTTTCTTATGTCTTTCTAAAAATTTTCTTTTTTTTTTTTTAAGATGCATGCATTATTTTATTATTATTATTATTTTTTTGCAGTTATTTTTGGCCAGGCCTGGGTTTGAATCGGCCACCTCTGGCATATGGGGCCAGTGCTCCACTCCTTAGAGCGGCCACAGGTGCCGTCCTAAACATTTTTTCTTTTTTTCCCCAAGACAGTCTCACTCAGTCACCCTGACTAGAGTGCCACGAACTCAAAGTGTCAGAAGTCAAAGCAGTTTCCAATTCTTGGGCTCAAGCGATCCTCCTGCCTTAGACTCCCTGAGTGCTAGGATTACAGGCAAAAAGCCTAAACATTTTCTTTTTCTCCCTTACTTGATTGTAAGAATTTAGTACATAGGCCAGGCACAATGTCTTATGCCTATAATCCTAGCACATTGAGAAGGTGGGAGGCTGAGGCCCAGGCAAAAGGATTGCTTGAGGCCAGTAGTTCAAGGTTACAGCTAACAGCTGGGTGTGGTGGCTCACACCTATAATCCTAGCACTCTGGAAAACCAAGGTAGTTGGATTGCTTGAGCTCAGAAGTTCAAGACCAGCCAAGAGGGAGACCCCCATCCCTAAAAAAATAGCTGGTCACTGTGGCAGGCACCTGTAGTTTCAGCTACTTAGGAGGCAGAGGCAAGAGAATCACTTGAGCCCAAGAGTTTGAGGTTGCTGTGAGGTATGACACCATGGCACTCTACTGAGGGTGACAAAGTCAGACTTCCTCAAAAAAATTTTTAAAATTAAAAAAAAAAATTTTTTAAGCAGTTATAGTTAGATATGATGACACCACTGCACTCCTGCCTGGGCTGTAAAGAAAGACTTTATCTCCTCCCTCTCCCCTAAAATGAAATAAAATAAAAAAGAATATAGTATATAATACATACACATATAATCAACTGTTTCAACAATTCATGTTATGGGCAAAGCCTCTGGTCAACAGTAGTATTGGTAGTTAAGTATTGAGGCAGTCAAAACTTATATGTGGATTTTTGACCTTGCAGGGATTAGCATCCTTACCTGGATTGTTCAAGAGTCAACTGTACTTTATTAACTTATTGGCCTGCCTATTTTTCCCCAAACTATAAACTCAAGGAGTACAGAGACTAAGTATTTTTCCTCCTGCAACCTGAGCTCTTAACACAATTCCTGGAATTTAGTATGTATTCAGTAAGTAATTGTTTAATTAATTAATGGCATACTTAAATGTATGCTTTTAACTCCTCCATGAATACTGTATTCTGATGTTTCATATCCAGTTCTATCTAATACATTGTGGCATGTTCAAGTCTTTGGAATTATTTGAGAGGAAAAGTTTTATCTTTATAAAGAAAAAAGACATTAATCATTAGTTTATTCTATAATAGTGTTATACCACAGATAGTCCTCACATATTCGCAAAAACTATAGTCATCTTGCCATAAATTCATGCTGTACAACGTACTAATTTCATGAATGCTTTGTTGTGGATATAGGTCATGCTTCCTAAATTATAGTCAAAGCTGGAAAATCATTCTTCAGTTCAAGTAATGAGACAAAACATCACTACCATCACCTTGAGAAAACTAATGGGTTAGGTAAATACAATAGGAAATGAGAATATGTGGCAAGAAGCCTATAAAAATGAATTATTTCATATGTTAAGTGAAAAAAGCCAGGAATTGAAAGCTAAATATTGCACAATCTCACTCAAATGTAAAATCTAAAAGAGTTGATTTAGAAGTAGAGAGTATAATAATAGTTAACAAAGGCTGTAGTAGTTATGCAGAAGGTAGGTACAGAAAGATGTTAGTCAAAGGATGCATAATTCCAGTTAGGCCAGAGAATTTCAAGAATCTATTGTACAGCATGAATTTACAGCAAGATAACTATAGTTTTTGCGAATATATGAGGGCTATTTGGAAAGTATCCAGATACGCATGTCTCTATTTTTAATATTACATGACTGGATACTTTCCAGATAGCCCTCGTACATTCTTAAAAATGTAGAGAGGGGATGTTCTGTGTTCTTACCACCAAAAAACAACTATGTGAAGTAACACATTGTTAATTAGCTAGATTTAACCATTCCGCAATTTATATACACTTTAAGGCATCACGCTGTACATAATAAAAACAATGTTATCTGTTAAAATAATAATTATATGTAGTATTTCCAAGTTTTCAGAGCATTAAAAATATTTGAGAAGTTTCTATGTAATATTGGACAGCTTATCACTTTTGTGTTCTCCCTGTTTATTTACTACAAGACAAAATTAACACAATTTAATGTATTCAGTATAAGTGCTACATTATTTTCTGATAATCTTAAAATGATAATCTGTGATCTTATCTCCCTCAGATGACATCGTTTTTATTAGTATAAGTATGAAATAAAAAGATTAGGTCTAAGTAGACAGCAATCACTCATTCAACAGCTATTCATTGAGTGATTTAAAGACTTAATGAAATCAACCTTGACCAAAGCTTCCAGCTGATATAGTACGTTTTTTTTTTTCCTCTGAACATGGTTCTTTAAAGAGAAAAAAAAAATTTTAAGCCTCCAAAAATGAAAAACTACAGTTGCTGTTATTAATCAGTCAAAAAGTTTCAACAGGTCACTGAGATTTAAAAGAATTCAGTGGTAAGAATTTCAATGAGTTCTGCACGTATTTTCTAAGGTATCATAGATCACTGCCAAAGTCAATAACTTCATAGTGCCTTAATGATTTGGGAGTTCTGTCTGAGCTCAGACATTTGTCAGTCATGAATGCCTTCAAAAATCATTTACCACGCATTCTCACCTCCTTCCAGGTTTGAGAAAATTTTTAAGTCAAAAAATGCAGCTCTAAATTATGTCCTTTTTGGCACTCATATTCTAATAAGAAAACTCTCGATTCACAAGTTTTAAAGAGTACATACATATCTAATTATTCTTACCCCTTCTGGGGGGTAAGAAACCTAAATTATTTTGTTATTTGCAGCTGCTTTAACAGCAAACGACAATTAAATGTGTGAACAAGGTTGTCAAAGTAACACCTGTCATTCACACTGCTTAGGGAAAGATGATCCAAGACTTTCAGAAACACTAATTAAAATTAACGAAAGTTTCTCACCGCGACTTGTCACAGGAGTTTGTCAGGGAAAAACCAAATCGCCTCAGAGATTAGAGTCTGTTCACTCTTCGGTCTGAATCCAACCCACCTGCCCCTAAGCACTAACGAACTGAGCCCCGACGCCCGGCAAGTACCTCATTAAGGTATCAATTCCAACCCTTTCGATATAACCCGAAATTCGGAGAAGGCGAAGAGAATTTTCTCTCGCAAAGATACGAGAAAGGGGCAAGGAAAAGTATCTCCTCTTTACTACCGAGCGGAGACGGGTGCGAGCTCCCACTAGCAACGGTTAGGTCCTGAGGGCTTCTCGCTTCACCAATCTTATCTTTAATTGAACGTACGGGAAGGCACCCAAAACAAGAAGAACCTTAAACGATTCTACCCACCTCCGTCCCCATGGAACCCGGGAAGACCCTCACCCAGAGCGCAGACGGCCCTTTCTCACCTGAGCCCCGCTGAAGTTGGCCGTCCTTACGTAAAGCTCACGTTTCAGCAATGTGCCACGCGATTGGTTGACTCCGGAGGAAAGACTCAGCCCTATTGGTTACAAGAGCCGCGGTCGGGGTAAGGAGGCGGGAGTTTGGGGCTGGCCCTGACAGGCCGCCTGTTAAGAGTTCCCAGAGTGCCTATTGGGTCAACACGGGAATCTCCAAGATGGCGGCAGAGGCAACCTGCGGCGCTGGCGCTGGGAGTACCGGGTCTTTGGCGGCTGCAGCCAACATGAGTAACGTCACCAGTTTCCAGAGGAAAGGTCCTAGAGCCGGCGGGGCCGACGGTGGCGGCCCTCGACTGATGTCCATTGCGGGCACGCGACCGTCGGTGCGGAATGGACAGCTGCTGGTATCAACCGGGCTTCCAGCCCTGGACCAGCTCTTAGGTCGGTTCAGAACGGAAACCTGGGCTCAGCTGTGGGAAAACTAAGGGAAGGGACCTGCCGGGGGAGCCACTTGAACCCCACATCTTTCTGACCCTCACGTCTTCGGACGTGGAGAGAATAGCCTGGTCTGATGGAGATGGAGGGGAGGAAGGGTTGTGTAGAGACTTCTAAGTGCTCTTAACTAAACATGCTTTTAATGACCCCCACTTTCTATAATCGTTCCCCCTACACACCAGCCCCTTTCCAGACTGCGGCGGGGTCCCTGCATGTTCTTTACCCTAAAATGCTTCCTAGGAAGAGGAAGCATTAATGAACGGAGACGGTTCGTTGCTCTCAGGATAACCTCCTAGTCTCTGAATACACTCTTCTGCCAATCCCAAGTATTTCACCCCGATTACATTTGCAGTAACGTACAATGTGAAAGGGAGATAGTCTTCGTTTGAAAATGTAAAAAAAAAAGCGATTTCTCTTCTTTCACCTCCAGACTGCTTATCTTCTCGTTCTAAATCTGAAACCATATTATTGGCTTCAAGAGAAGGGATGTTAAAGATTTATGTTAAATGTTTAGTTAAAGCCTGTGGTTGATATTGGGGTAATCATACCCGTATTTGCATTAAATCTTTGTGTATATACTGTATTTTTGTTATTTTTTTAATATAGGGGTTTTGCTTCCCAGGGTTGATTTCCCACTATATTCCCATTGATCATCTTTAAATTTCAACCACACTTTAGATCTAGGTTTTCCTTTGAAATCTCTGGAAATTTTTATGAAAAGTCTGCTGAAAATATGCTTGTTTTACTGACTGTTAAAAGGATGGAACAGATTAAATTGGTATTACAGACATACTGTGTTAATAAAGTGTGTGGATTAATTTCTATCTGCTGCTTTATTAAGACAGTGCATATTTGCATTTTGTAACTTTTTTCATAGGCTGTGATGTGTGTTAAGTCTTACACACTTTCATCAAATATTACAATTGCCATTTCTTGTTCTTGTATTTCACTAGGTATTTTGTCTCTTTCATTTTTTTGCTCAGAGTAGACTTTTCAAATAGGTTTAGTGCAGAAGACACTAACAAAGCAAACCTATGAGAAAGAGTATGGCTTCTTAATTCTGTTATTTCATTTCCTAACTGGATCCTGGCTATGTCTATGTGGTTAAGTATTTTAACTTAATGGTTGCAAGTCACTTGACCTTTTGCGTTGCCTGGTATTTAAACAGAAATGACTCAAAATATCTAGTTGGAATCAAAGGTTTATTTCCCCATTTTTTCCCTTGTGAGGCTCACTTGATCCCACTACATTTGAACTTAAAACTCAGAAGCTATTCCTAATTCATTTATATCTATATTTTTAATTCAGTGGGAATATATAACTTTGTTCACTTGATATTAAAACTCTCCAAATAAAAAGGTTACATTCCTGATGTTATGTCTTCACTTCCTCATTAGAGTAACAAAATTGCTGAGCACAGTTCTGGCACTTAGCAGTTTCTCAATAAATACATGATTAAAAGAAAAATAATGTGTAGAAAAAAAGTAACATAGGCAAAAGATTATGAAACATAACAGTTACTAAAAATATTAGACTCAGAAATTTAAGTGACGTGAACAGTGTCACAAAACTAATGATTGTGAGGGCTGATCTTTAGACTCCAAATAGTGTTCTTTGCACCATGTTACAACTGTCTCAAATTTTTAAGAAATCTTTCCTTGGTTCTTTGACCCTTCATTGAACCTAAGATTAATGATTTGACCTTAGTCTATGAAAACACCTTCTACTTGTGTTTTTACAGAGATATAAACTTAAACATAATTTTTAAATTTTCCATTTATGCTTGGGGGTGGGGGACTTTAGTACTATATTAGTTTATAACACGTGTATGCTAAAAATTGGTGTTTATTAAGATGATTAAAATGGTATCAGTTGCTGAATAATTTGAAATATACTGTATTTTGCATGTATCCAATTCTTAAAGTGCTTGGAAGTTGAAGAAGTTCTTATAATAGTTAATACATTTTGAATAATAAATGTATCCAGAAGTATTTTAGTTGTTAACTTCCTACTGACATTTTTGTATTTTAATTTGTGTGTGTATGTTCCTATGGAGCAAACACTTTGCAATGGTTTTTCATTAAAGCATTTAAAGGTGAAACATTTGACTGCTAATGTGTATACATATAAATAGTTCAGACTAAAAGGATACTTGACTCATTATGATAAACCTAATATGACCAGACTGTGACAAAAGTAATAATTTTATAGGATGTTATGGTATCAGAATAAGGCTATAATGTGCCCTGATTGTTGCCTAAAGATTTTATGTGGCTACTATGTAACAAGCAAGGTTTGTATTATAACTCCATGTAGTGCAGTGCCATTTTACTACTGACACTGTGATATTGTCATTTTAAGCATAGATGCAAAGTATATTTGAAAGGCATCATACTGGCTATTTGAATGTTAATCGTGTGATATGCTGATATTTCCATTGCTTATTCTAAAGTATTTTATAAATTTGAAAATTCCCAATCTCTGCATATTTCAAACACAATCTAATCATATTAATATTTTTATTATGACAACCTAATTTTTATTGTTAGATTTTGATATACATTTCCCAAGTTAGCTACATTTAAATGTTTCAGCATAATGTGAGGTATGGCATTAAGTAGTTAAAAGATACTACTGTGAACCAAGGAAAGGCTATGAATTTGTTGTTTATATTGTATTTTCCCGAAAATAACTTTCTATAATTTTAACAAAATTATTCTTCTATACAGAGCTCTGGAAAGAACAGTATTAAATGCTATTATCTTTCCTGACTTCTTTCTTTTCCCTTTTACGTTCTCTAACTTTGAAAAAGGAAGATGCTCTTGTTGAGAAATAAATTCAGTTTGGGCCTTCATACTCTGGTAAATTAATTTGATCTCATTACCTAAAATTTGTAGTTTAATTTAAAGGGTCTATAGGGGAGTATGTGGGGATTGAATTTTCACCTTTGAAAATAGTACTGATTTTTTTTTTTTTTTTTTTTTTTTTGTAGAGACAGAGTCTCACTTTATCGCCCTGGGTAGAGTGCCGTGGCGTCACACTGCTCACAGCAACCTCCAGCTCTTGGGCTTAAGCGATTCTCTTGCCTCAGCCTCCCTAGTAG
>CAUYON010001053.1:0-29563 GCA_963573935.1 Arctocebus calabarensis
GAATATTACAAGAAACTTTACTCTTAGAAATATGAAAATCTGAAGGAAATTGACCAATATTTGGAAGCACGCCACCTTCCTAGACTTAGCCAGAATGAAGTGGAAATGTTGAACAGGCTGATATCAAGTTCTGAAATAGCATCAACTATACAAAACCTCCATAAAAAGAAAAGTCCAGGACAAGATGGCTTCAACCATCGGTAGAACCATCAGAATTCTACCAAACCTTTAAAGTGGAACTAGTGCATATATTAGTCAACCTTTTCCAAAATATAGAAAAAGATGGAAGACTACCCAACACATGCTATGAAGCGAATATCACCTTGATCCCTAAACCAAGAAATGATCCAACAAGAAAAGAAAACTACAGACCAATATCACTAATGAATATTGATGCAAAAATATTCAACAAGATCCTAACAAACAGTATCCAGCAACACATCAAACAAGGCTGGTTCAATATGTATGTTCAAATATACCGATTTAAGGTTATAAGAATATGATATGATATATTATATTGTATTATAATATAAATATAATTCAGCACACAAACAAATTAAAAAACAAAGACCTTATGATTCTCTCAATTGATGCAGAAAAAGCTTTTGATAATATCCAGCATCCTTTCATGATCAGAACACTTAATGAAACTGGTATAGAAGGGACATTTCTTAAACTGATAGAGGCCATCTACAGCAAACCCACAGCCAATATTGTACTGAATGGAGTTAAATTGAAATCATTTCCACTCAGATAAGGAACTAGGCAAGGTTGTTCATTGTCTCCACTGCTTTTTAACATTGTAATGGAAGTCTCAGCCCTCGCAATTAGGCAAGAAAAGGCAATCAAGAGTATCCACATAGGGTCAAAAGAGATCAAACTTTCACTCTTCACAGATGATATGACTGTATATCTGGAAAACTATCCCTTGAAACCAGGGATTCTACTACAAAACTCTTAGAAGTGATCAAGGAATACAGCAGCGTCTCAGGTTACAAAATAACTCATAAATCTGAAGTCTTTATGTATATATAGTCAAGCTGAAAAAACAGTCCAAGGACTCTATCCCTTTCACAGTAGTACCAAAGAAGATGAAATATTTGGGAGTTTATCTTACAAAGGAAGTGAAGGATCTCTATAAGGAGAACTATGAAACTCTAAGAAAAGAAATAGCTGAAGATATTTACAAATGGAAAAACATACGATGCTCATGGCTGGGAAGAATCAACATTGTTAAAATGTCCATACTACCCCAAGCAATATACAATTTTAATGCAATTCCTATTAAAGCTCCATTGTCATATTTTAAAGACCTCGAAAAAATAATACTACATTTTATATGGAATCAGAAAAAGCCTCAAATAGCCAAGACATTACTTAGAAATAAAAACAGAGCAGGAGGAATCATGCTACCAGACCTGAGACTGTACTATAAATCGATAGTGATCAAAACAGCATGGTACTGGCACAATACCAGAGAGATAGATGTATAGAACAGAATAGAGAACCAAGAGATGAACCCAGCTACTTACCACTATTTGATCTTTGACAAGCCAATTAAAAACATTCAGTGGGGAAAAGATTCCCTATTTAACAAATGGTGCTGGGGGAACTGGCTGGTGACCTGTAGAAGACTGAAACTGGATCCACACCTTTCACCATTAACTAAGATAGACTCTCACTGGATCAAAGATTTAAACTTAAAACATGAAACTATAAAAATATTAGAAGAAAGTGCAGGGAAAACTCTTGAAGGAATCGGCCTGGGTGAATTTTTTATGAGGAGGACTCCCCAGGCAATTGAAGCAGTATCAAAAATACACTACTGGGACCTGATCAAAGTAACAAGCTTCTGCACTGCTAAGAACACAGTAAGTATAGCAGTTAGGCAGCCCTCAGAATGGGGGAAGATATTTGCAGGTTATACCTCTGACAAAGGTTTAATAACCAGAATACACAGAGAACTCAAGCATATTGGCAACAAAAGGGCAAGTGACCCCATCTAAGGGTGGGCAAAGGACTTAAAGAGAAACTTCTCTGAAGAATGCAGGCACACGGCCTGCAGACGCATGAAAAAATGCTCATCATCCTTAATCATCAGAGAAATGCAAAGCAAAACTACTTTGAGATATCATCTAATTCTAGTAAGATTAGCCCACATAACAAAAATCCCAAAACCAGAGATGTTGGCGTGGATGTGGAGAAAAGGGAACATTTCTACATTGCTGATGGGAATACAAACTAATACGTTCCTTTTGGAAAGATGTTTGGAGAATACTTAGAGATCTAAAAATAGACCTGCCATTCGATCCTACAATTCCTCTACTAGGTACATATGCAGAAGACCAAAAATCACATCAATATAAAGATATATGTACCAGAATGTTTATTGTAGTCCAATTCATAATTGCTAAGTCATGGAAGAAGCCCAAGTGCCCATCGATCCACGAATGGATTAATAAATTGTGGTATATGTATACCATGGAATATTATGCAGCCTTAAAGAAAGATGGAGACTTTACCTCTTATGTGTTTACATGGATGGAGCTGGAACATATTCTTCTTAGCAAAGTATCTTAAGAATGAAAAAAAAGTATCCAATGTACTAAGTCTAACTATGAAACCAACTTATAGCTTTTATATGAAAGCTATAACCCAATTATACCCCACGAACAAAGGGAATGGGGAGAGGGAAGGGAGGGGAGGGGGGAGGACAGGGAGGAGAACAATTGGTGGGACCACACCTATGGTGCATCTTACAAGGGTGAATGAAATTTACTAGGTGTAATATAAATGTCTTAACACAATAACTAAGAAAATGCCGTGAAGGCTATGTTAACCAGTTTGATGAAAACATTTCAAATTGTATATAAAACCATCATATTGTACTCCATGATTGCATTAATGTATACAGCTATGATATAATTTTAAAAATTTGAGTAAATACCTACTTATTTTAATGTCTTTGGGGGAGAGGGGAATCACCCTAAGTTAGTGAAAACTGGGCAGAATAATTTTTTAGCACTGGGTAGGAATGGATTGAAGAGTGAATAGACAGTGAACAGGTCTAGGTGTTTTTTCACCCAAGGTGTACTCTATATTTCTTCTTATTTATTTGTTTCCTTGGAAATTTCTTCCACTCAAATCCTATTATACAGTGCTGACCCCTCTTGTCTTAGATTTTCACATACCTGTGGGACAACTTATATTCTTATAATCTTAAGTCGGTATATTTGAACATACTTATTGAACCAGCCTTGAGACCCTGGGATAAAACCTCCTTGGTCATGGTGTATAATTTGTTTGATGTGTGGCTGGATTCTGTTTGTTAGGATCTTGTTGAATATGTTTCCATTAATATTCATTAGTGATATTGGTCTGTAATTTTATTTTCTTGTTGGCTTTTTTCCTGGTTTGGGGATCAAAGTGATGTTTGCTTCATAGAATGTGTTGGGTAGTATTCTTTCTTTTTCTATATTTTGGAAAAGGTTGAGTAATATAGGCACTAGTTCTGTTTTCAAGGTTTGCTAAAATTCTGATGGTTCTACTGATGGTTGAAGCCACCTGGTCCTGGCTTTTCTTTTTAGGGAGATTTTGTATAGTTGATGCTATTTCAGAACTTGATATCAGCCTATTCAATATTTCCACTTCATTCTGGCTAAGTCTTGGAGGGTGTCCTGCTTCCAAGTATTGGTCGATTTTCTTCAGATTTTCATATTTTTGAGAATAAAGTTTCTTGTAATATTCATTATAAGTCCTCAAATTTAATGACTTTTTTTTTTTTTTGAGACGGAGTCTCCCTATTGTGCCCTCAATAGAGCGCTGTGGTGTCACAGCTCACAGCAACCTCCAACTCTTGGGCTTAAGCAATTCTCTTGCTTCAGCCTCCCAAGTAGCTGGGACTTACAGGTGCTGACCACAATGCCTAGCTATTGTTTAGTTGTAACTGGCATTGCTGTTTAGCAGGTCCAGGCTGGGTTCAAACTCAGCAGCCCTGGTGCGTGTGGCCGGTGCCATAACTACTGAGCTATGAGTGCCGAGCCTTTAATGTCCTTTTTAACATATTTTAGATATTGTTAACTACTCCCACCTTGTTAAAATTGTCTTCTCTTGATTTCTATGACATCATTCTTTCATGATTTCCTCCCTAACTACTTTTATAACCATTCCTTCTCAGTTTCCTTTGATACTCAGCCTTTCTTTTTCAGGCCTCTAAATGTTCCTCCAAATTCGGCCCTGGATCCCTTTGACCTAGTACTCTATATTCTCTTATTAGATAATATCATCCATGCCTATATACATGCTAATATCTCCCAAAGTTAGCAGTTCTGATTTCCCTTCTGGATTCCAGACCCATCTAGTGTTATAGAGAGCACAAACCCTAGTCTATCACTAGGTTTGAATTATCATTATCACTATTAATGAATTATACTGCCATTCATACAACTGCATAAGGCTGTCAACACCATTTCTAATTTTCTCTATTTTTAAAGACATTAGTCAGATTAGGACTCACCATAATGACTTCCTTTTGATTAATTACTTCTTTGAGACTTATCTTAGGCTGAGCACAGTGGCTCACACTGGTCATCCTAGCACTTTGGGAGGCTATGGTGGGAGGATCATTTGAGGCCAGGATTTTGAGACCAACTTGGGCAATGTAGCAAGACCCCATCTTTGCAAAAGGGGAAAAACTTAATCCGGGTACCGTGGTGTATGCCTGTACTCCCAGCTGCTTAGGAGGCTCAGGTGGGAGGATCACTTGAGCTTAGATGTTTAAGGTTACAATGAGCTATGATGAGGCCATTGCACTCTAGCCTGGGCAATGAAACAACTCTGTCCCTTCCTCCCAAAGAAAAGATCTGTCTTCAAGTATCATCATATCCTGAAGTATTGAAGGTTAAGACATTAACATATGAATTTGGGGAAGATACAATTCAGCCCTTAACATAAGAGTTGGAGAAGTTAGGTCAATAGTATACAGTGAGAGAGCCCAAAAGCCTATTACCAGTTTTAATTCAGTGCCCTTCAAAACCATTGTGACATATTAAAAAATGATATTCAAAGAGAAGACAGAGGAAGTTAAACTCTTGCTCTTTGCCAGTGGTTCTCAACCATCCTAATACCGCAGCCCTTTAAAACATTCCTGTGGTTCACAACCCACAGGTTGAGGACTGCTGCTTTTTAGCCGATGATATAATCTTATACTTAGAAAACCCTAGGGACTCAACCGCAAGGCTCCTGAAAGTGATCAAGAAATACAATAATGCCTCAGCATACAAAATTAATGTCTACAAATCAGTAGCCTTTATATATGCCAATAACTGTCAAGCTAAGAATCAAACCAAAAACACAATACACCGTAGCTTTAAAGAAAATGAAATACCTAATAAAGGACATGAAGGATCCCTATAGAGAGAATTATGAAACCCTGAGAAAAGAAATAACAGAAGATATTAACAAATGGAAGAACATGCCATGCTAATGGCTAGGAAGGATCAATGTTGTTAAAATGTCCATGCTACCCAAAGCAATGTACAGATTTAATGTCATACCCATCAAAGTACCAACATCATACTTTGAAGAACTTGAAAAAATAGTTCTTTATTTCACATGAAACCTGAAACAAATGCCAAATAGCCAATGCAATTCTAAGAAATAGAAACAAATCTAGAGGCATCATGTCATCAGACTTCAGGTTATAGATACTACAAGTCTACTGTGATGAAAACAGCATGGTCCTACCACAAAACTAGAGATATAAATGTATCTAGATATAGAGAACCTATAAATGTTCTCTAGATATAGAGAACCTAGGAGGAAATCAGCCACATCGCACCATCATATATTGCCATTTGATCTTCACCCCAAAGAAAAGCATACACTAGGGAACTGAATTCTTAAGTAAACCAAAGAAAAGCATACACTAGGGGAAAGAATCCTTATTTAATAAATGATGCTGTGAGAACTGATAGAAAACTGAAACTAGACTCGTACCTCTTACCACTTAGAAAAATTGACTCTCGCTGGATAAAAGATTTAAATGTAAGACAGGAAACAATAAAAACTCTAGACAAAATCTTGAGAAAAACTTTTGACGATATTGGCCTGGTAAAAGATTTTATGACAAAGACTCCTTTGGCAATTGCAGCAACACCAAAAATAAATAAATGGGACCTGATCATGCTATAAAGCTTCTGCACAGCTATGGACACAACACCTAAAGCAAACAGACAACTTTAGGAATGGGAGAATACTTTTTCATACTACAAATCTGACAAAGGGCTAATAACTAAAATCTACAGAGAACTCAAACTAATCCATAAGAAAAGAGCAAATAATCCCATTTATAAGTGGGAAAGAGACATGAGCAGAACTTTCCCTAAAGAAGACAAATTGCCAATAAACATTGTCCCTAGTCATCAAAGAAATGCAAATCAAAACCACCTTGAAATATCACCTAACCCCAGTGAGAATAGCTTATATCACAAAGTCCCTAAGCTGCAGATCTGGCAGAGAAGGGAACACTTTTACACTGCTTTTGAGATTGCAAACTAATACAGCTTCTTTGGAAAGAGGTATGGAGAATCCTCAAAGAGCTAAAAGTAGACCTTCCATTTGATCCCATATCCCAGAAGAAAAAAAATCATTTTACTCTAAGGACCTTTTCAGTAGAATATTTATTACAGCTCAATTCATAATAGCCAAGATGTGGAATCAACCCAAGTGCCCATCAAAACATGAATGGATTAGTAAACTGTGGTATATGCATACCATGGAACACTATTCAGCCATAAAGAAAGATAGAGATTTTACATCTTTTGTATTACCCTGGAAGGATGGAGTTGAAGAACATTCTCCTTCATAAAGTATCACAAGAATGGAGAAGCAGGTATCCATTGTATTCAACATTAATATGAAACCAATAGATAAATAACTACATACCTACACAAGAGAAAAACAATTAAATTCAAGTTGGGGGGGGACACGAGCAGAGAGGAGGATTGGTGAGTTCTCAACTATTAGGCACAATGTAAGGGTACACAGCACATTGCTGAAGCAGAGGGTTCAACTACAACTTGGACTGTACCTAACAAACACAAACAATGTAATCTAATTATTTGTACACTAATATTAATCTGAACTTTTCTACAAAATCAAAATATAGTATGTACTTGTAGTAATAAACATTCTTGAGTGGTAAGATATAACACATATAAAACATGGACTTTTATGTGCTCTTCCTAGTCACACTATAATTTCTTACCTGTTTTAGTATTCTTTATTAAATATGGCACCTAAGAAATCATTTATGTCAGGAAAGTAAAGAATCAGCATCCAGTAAGATTTTTATTTAAAGAAGGCTATATTTTTATAATTGTGTCATTTCTAGTATAAGCCTATGAAGTCTGATTAACATCTATTTGTAGTATAATACACACTGTAAAGTAAAATCATAGTGTTGTACTTTCATGCTTGGCCAGGATTAAATGAGCTTCATTCGTGGTCCGCCAATGGCGGTACAATGCCAATGATGTATCAGTTATAGAATAATCTAAGCTGCTGTAAAACAAGAGACCACAAACCCCATTTTCTTTTGCCATTAACAATCCTGGGACTTGGTCCAAGATTTGCTGGTATTAGATTATCCGGCCTTCTCTATGGTATTGCTTTGTCATCTCTAGGGTAATAGCTTTCATCTACATTTGTATTCTAGCCTATAGGAAAGAGAAAAAAAGAGGAGGACATACTCTTTTCTTGTTTAGGCTACAACTCAATATTACATCACTTCTTTTCATATCCTATTAGAAAGAAGGTTGTCATGAGGCTACCCTAACCGTAAGAATGTCTGGGAAATACCTTTCATGGGTGATCATACACCCAGCATAACACTTGAGGGGAACGTTAGCAATTCATCTTTTATAATGATCAAAGAATAGTTATTTAGAAAAAAGGAAAAAGAGGAAACAACTTATATAATCCTTACATGCATAAAACCCAATATATTTTATAAAACACTATTCAAGGGCAGCACCTGTGGCTCAAGGAGTAGGGCACTGGCCCCATATACCAGGGGTGGTGGGTTCAAGCCTGGCCCTGGCCAAAACTACAAAAAAAATTGAAAAATTAAAAAATAAATAAAACCCTATTCAAATATATTCCAGCTGCACTTAATGTGACTGTCCATTTATGTATTATGAAATTCTTCCAAATGCATTATATTTCTAAATATATTTATCATATATGGTCTTTCAGATATTATGCTATAAAACCTAACTTTATAAGTTGCCATCTCCTTTTAAAATGTATTTTAAAATTCTGAAATAAAAGCTTATTTTGCTTAATGGAGAACTTTAGAGAATACAACATAGGAAACATAGTATAAAGATAATAAAGATCCTATTATTACCCAGTGATAACTGATAAAATTAGTGTATTTACTTTTTCCTATGCATATGTTTAAAAAACTATCTTTATCTTCCTTTTTGTTAGCCAATGATATGTCATCACTGCACTCCCAAGTCACTAAAAAATTATTCAAAAGCTAGATTTTTAATAAGCTATCTTCTTTCTAAAATGATTTTTTTGTTTTACTATAAATTGTGGCATCATTGTAAAGTATGTAAGGATTATATCAAATAGATGATACATGAATGAAGGTAAAGATTTCATTTTAGGTTTTTGTTTTCTTTTTTAAGAGACAGGTTTTGCTGTGTTGTTGCCTAGGCTGGAGTGGTATGATCACAACTCATTTCAGCCTCAAACTCCTGGGCTCAAGCAATTCTCCCACTTCAACCTTCTGAGTAACTGGGAAATAGGCATGTGCCACCATGCCCAGCTAATTTTTCTATTTTTTGTAGAGATAGGGTTCTTGCTATGTTGCTGAGGCTGGTCTTGAACTCCTGGGCTCAAGAAACCCTCCTGCCTTAGCCTCCCAAGTGCTGGGGTTACAGATGTGAGCTACCACACCTGGCCAAGATTTGCTTTTATACTTAAAATATTTTGGGCGGCACCTGTGGCTCAGCGAGTAGGGCGCCGATCCCATATACCGAGGGCTGCGGGTTCAAACCTGGCCCCGGCCAAACTGTATCAAAAATTAGCCAGGCGCTGAGGCAAGAGAATCGCTTAAGCCCAAGAGCTGGAGGTTGCTGTGAGCTGTGACTCCACAGCACTCTACCAAGGGCAATAGTGTGAGACTCTGTCTCCACAAAAAAAAAAAAAAAAATATATATATATATATATATATATTTTTTATTATAAAATTCTTCTATAATTAAGCTACAAAAGAAGTTTTTAATTCTACAACTTAAACTGTGGTTACCTTTTTAACTTCCTCGATTGTGCTTGAGAGGTTACATTACATTATATTCATTATATTGACTTATGAGGCATATTCTTGCCAGCCAAGTAACTTTTAGCTTCACTTCATTCTTTCTTCTTTATTATGTCCTGATGTCAGTTTTGATCTATCCTTCCTACTTAGAAGCATATTTGCCGAAAGACATAATACTATATCTTTCATGATGATAAGAACATCAAAGACTAACTGATTTGCTTAGCTGCAGAGATTTCTACAAGACTGTGTTACCTGTATAACTTGAGAGATAAACACTTTCAACTTCCTTAGAAAGCCATGATTATCAAAACTTTGTTCCTTTCTTAGTGGTGACATAAACTTATCAATCACATAATGTGATATATTAAATAACACCAATTCTTAATTACCATAAGAATAGATTTTTTAAATTAGGTATTTAGGTGGAAATTATTTACCTTTTTAATATTATTTGCCATTTTTGAATTCTGAAATACTCAATTACTATGTTCTGAAACAAGATGTCATTTTTCAGAACTTACCTAGTCATAAATTAAATTACTAAGCAAAATATAGTAGTTTTTCCTGTGTAGAAAGATGCAAATGTTAAACTATTTGGGTTCTGACCCTAATTTTTTTCCTTTTGAAAGGAGTCAAATGTCTCAAACTTTCTTCTCTGCTTTACTACCTGGTAAAGTATGCTTATCCAGAACAAAAAGCTGCAATATTTAAATTTTCTGCAAGTAAATAATGAAGAAATTTTATTATAAAGTTTATAAGGTTTATAAACCTTATAAAGTTAGGTTTTATAGCATAATATCTGCTTGAAGAGTGGTATATAATATTAAGGATAACTAATGAAACCATGAAGTTAATAAATAAATAGGGTTAAGCGCAGTGGGTCTTACCTCTAATCTTAGCACTTTGGGAGACAACAACAGGAAGATTGCTTGAGACCAGGTGTTTGAGAGTAGCCTGAGCAAGAATGATACCTTATCTCTACAAAAAAATGTTGAGATTTTATTTGAGTATGAAATCCCTACACTAGCCACATTGACACTTATTCTAGTCTATTTATTTAAGAAATTTATTTGAGAAATAATCACCCAGGCTAAAGCATAGTGGTGTCATCACAGCTCACTGCAACCTCAAACGCCTTAACCTAAGTGATCATCCTGCCCCAGCCTCCCAAGTAGGTGGGAACTACATGCATGTGACACCACACTTGGATAATTTTTATATTTTTTATAGAAATGGGGTCTCATTCTTGCTCAGGCTAGTCTCAAACTCCTGGTCTCAAGCAATCTTCTTGCCTTGGCCTTAGCAAACAGTATACAACAACACGTTAAAAAGGTTATATATACCATGATCAAGTGGTTTTTATCCCAGAGACACAAAGTTGATTCACCATATGCCAATCTATAAATATAATGCACCACATAAATAGAATCAAAACAAAGACCATATGATTCTTTTGATTGATGCAGAAAAGGCTTTTGATGATATCCAGCATCCTTTCATGATAAAAACACTCAAGAAAATACGCTTAAAAGGAACATTCCTTAAACTGATAGAGGCTATCTATAGCAAACCCACAGCCAATATCATATTGAATGGAGTAAAACTGAAAGTATTCCCACTCAAATCTGGAACCAGGCAAGGATGCCCATTGTCTCTACTGCTATTTAACATAGTGTTGGAAGTCCTAGCCATCGCAATCAGGCAAGAGAAGGAGATCAAAGGAATCCAAATGGGGGCAGAGGAAGTCAAACTCTCCCTCTTCACAGATGACATCATTGTATACCTAGAAAACCCCAGGAACTCAACTACAAAGCTCTTAGAAGTGATCAAGGAATACAGCAACATCTCAGGTTACATAATCAGTACCCACAAATTAGGAGCCTTTGTATATGCCAACAATTGTCAAGATGAGAATAAAATCAAAGACTCTATTCCTTTTACAATAGCCCCAAAGAAGATTAAATACCTGGTAATATATCTAACAAAAGACATGAAAGATCTCTATAAAGAGAATTATGAAACTCTGAGAAAAGAAATAGCAGAAGATGTCAACAAATGGAAGAACATACCATGCTCAAGGCTGGGAAGAATCAACATTGTTTAAATGTCCATACTACCCAAAGCAATCTATAGATTTAATGCAATCCCCATCAAAGCACCAATGTCATACTTTACAGATCTTGAAAAAAATAGTACTTTGATTCATATGGAACCAGAAAAAATCCAAATAGCAAATACAGTTCTCAGTAATAAAAACAAATCTGGAGGCATCACATTTCCAGACTTCAGGTTATATTACATGGCCATAGTGATCAAAACAGCATGGTACTGGCACACAAATGGAGACATAGATCTATGAAATAGGATAGAGAATCTAGAGATAATTAGATAGCTGAATAATATTCAGAGATGATCCTAGCCACATATTGTCATTTAATCTTTGATAAACCTAACAAAAACACGCACTGGGGTAAAGAATCTTTATTAAACAAATGGTACTGGGAGAACTGGTTATCCACATGCAGAAGACTGAAACTATTGATAAAAATTGATTCACATGGAATCAAAGATTTAAATTTGAGATGTGAAAAAATAAAAATTCTAGACGAGAGCATGGGGAAAAAACTTGAAGATACTGGCCTAGGAAAAAAACTTTATGAGGAAGACCCCCCCCTCACCCCCAGCAATTGCAGTAACACCAAAAATAAATAACTGGGACTTGATCAAGCTAAAAAACATTTGCAAAGCTAAGAATACAACAAATAGGCTTGGCGTCTGTGGCTCAACAGGCTGAGGCGCCAGCCACGTACACCTGAGCTGGTGGGCTCAAATCCAGGCCAGGCCCGCCAAACAACAATGACGGCTGCACGGCTCAGCGCCTGTGGCTCAACAGGCTAAGGTGCCAGTCACATACACCTGAGCTGGCGGGTTCGAATCCAACCTGGGCCCACCAAACAATGAGGGCTGCAACCAAAAAATGGCTGGGCATTGTGGCGGGTGCCTGTAGTCCCAGCTACTTGGGAGGCAGAGACAAGAGATTCACTTGAGCCCAGGAGTTGGAGGTTGCTGTGAGCTGTGATGTCACAGCACTCTATCCAGGGTGGCAGCTTGAGGCTCTGTCTAAAAAAAAAAAAAAAAAGAATACAACAAGTAGAGCAAACGACAGCCCTCATAATGGGAGAAGATTTTTGGATGTTATGAATCCAACAAAGGCCTGATAACTAGAATCTATAGATAATTCAAATTAAACAATAAGAAAAGTGCAAACAACCGCCTCTATAAGTGGACAAGAGGTTTGAACAGAAACTTTTCTGAGGTTGACAGATAAATGACCAAAAAACACATGAAAAAATGCTCATCATCTTCAATCATCAGAGAAATGCAAATCAAAACCACTCTATGTCCTAACCCCAGCAAGATTGGCCCACATCACAAAGTCCCAAAACACCAGATGCTGGCGGGGATGTGGAGAGAAGGAAATACTTCTCCACTGCTGGTGGGATTGCAAACTAATATAGCCTTGTTGGAGAGAAGTACAGAGAATCCTCAAAGATCTGAAATTAGACCAGTGATTCCATTTGACCCTGCAATCCCATTAGTAGGTATCTACCCAGAAGAACAAAAATCATTTTACCACAAAGACATTTGCACTAGAATGTTTATCAGTTCATAATTGCCAAGTTGTGGAGACAACCTAAGTGCCCATCAACCCATGAATGAATCAACAAACTATGGTATATGTATACCATGGAATATTATTCAGCCATTAAAAAAGACAGAGACTTTACATCTTTTACATTTACCTGGATGGACTTGAAATAAATTCTTCTTAGTAAAGTATCACAAGTATGGAAAAATAAATATCTACTGTACTCTATACTAATATGAAATCAATATATAAATAATTACACATCCATAAGAACAATAAAACACTATTATAGTCCAGCTCGGGAGTAGAAGGAAGTGTGAAGGGAGAAGGGGAGAACATATGGCAGTAGGAGGGAGGGCATGAGGTAGGATATCACCTAATGTGCACATTGTGAGGGTGTATAACACGCCTCCTGGGTGAGGGGCTCTTCTACAAATGTAATTTTACCCTGGAAGTGAGAACAATGTAACCTAAATATTGTACCCTCATATTAATTTAAATAAAAGTTTAAAAAACTATATGCAAGCCATATATGTGCATATTACTACATCCTGGAGTATATCTCAAGTCAGATGTTAAATTTTTACTAGAAATACCTTACCTGTATTTACATTTCCTAAAACATATAGTTGAAGAATTTCAGGTACCCAAGTTATTCCATACATTCTTAAAATTATTACAATTACTAAATTGAGTATCGGTTTAATTGAAATTAAATAAAATTTAAAAATTCAATTCCGCAGTCATTATGTTTCAAGATTCAAAGGTAATAGTAATTACCATATTGGACAGTGTAGTTCTACAGCACTAGTAATTCAGAAGTTTCCAAGAAGCTCAAGCTTCATTTTACAGTGCCTTGAAGTATGGAATTAAATGAATTATTTCACTTTTTGGTGCCTTAATTTTATGAGACAAAAATTAACCTTCAGAGAATAACGTATTATTACTATTTTATTAAAATAGAAATTCTACTTTCTGCTGTAATCATCAAATGATTCATCTGATGTTATAGTAGCTATCATTTTTGGCGCATGTTATATAACAACTCATCAAGCAGTAACTGTATTTTGAAGAGCTCAACCATGTTAGGTGTTACTAGCAATAAATGCTAAACATTTATAGAGCACGTTTTACTTTTAAAGGGCTTTACAAGTAGGCATTAATCTGATACCGTAATAATATATCATTCCTGTTACAAGTGAATTCTGAAGCTAAGGAAGGCCTTCTGGCTCAAGGGAAACAAACCTTCAATATACTTGTCATACATTCTCTACTACACTGTACATAAATTCAAATGTTAATGTCTTATTCCTGAATGATAAACAAAATATTTGTTAACTAACTTTTCTGATTCTGCGTACCAGAGAAAGGGTGCTTCTTTAATGCTTTAATGTTATTCTTTAATAACACTTGTTTATTGTCTATAAAACTAAAGAAACACATTATTTGTGCATTGCCTCATTTGATGGTCACCACAGTCCCACCACACATGTATTTTACAGGTGAATAAAAAGTATGATGCAGGCGGATTATGGCATAAAGGTCTATTTTAGGCATGAACCAGTGTGCAATTCTGAGTATCAGAGAAAGAGGGTGCTTCTTCAATGCTTTAATGTTATTCTTTAATAACACTTGTGTGTTGTCTTCAAAACTAATGAAACACATTACTTGTGCTTTATCTCATTTGATGCTCACAACAATATCACCACATATATATTTTACAGATAAAGAAAAATTATGATACAGGCAGATTACTGCGTTAAGGTCTATTAGGCATGAGCCACTGTGCAAATGTTCTTAATTTTATGTTACTGTGCTGAATCTAAAAATGGAATATTATCAGGAAAAGAGAATAAAGGAACTAATTTATTTTATTTTACTCTTAAAAATTTTTTATTAAATCATAACTGTGTACATGGAACTGGTTAACATAGCCTTTACCTCACATACTTAATTGTTGTCTTATACTCTACTCTTAACAGATTTGACATGTACCTTTGCAATATACACCATAGGTGAGGTCCCACCAATTACTCTCCCTCTTCCCGGCCTTTCCCCTCCCCTCCCCTCACCCTTCTCTTCCCTCCTTCATTCTGGGCTATAGTTGTGTTTTAAAAATAACTTCTAGTGGCTGGGCATGGTGGCTCATACTTGTAATCCCAGCACTTGGGAGGCCAAGGTGCGTGGATTGCCTGAGCTCACAGGTTCGAGACCAGCCTGACCCAGAGCAAGACCCCGTCTCTAAAAGTAGCCGGGCATTGTGGCAGGAACCTGTAGTCCCAGCTATTCGGGAGGCTGAGACAAGAGAATAGCTTGAACCCAAGAGTTTGAGGTTGCTGTGAACTATGACGCATGGCACTCTACCGAGGGCAATAAAGTGAGATTGTCTCAAAAACAAACAACAAAAAAAGAACTTATAGTTAGCACATATTATTTGCCAGGCATAGTGCTAAGCTCTGCTATTGCTGTCACATCTCATATTTATAATAATCACAAGAGTTAAGTACTAACTTTCCCATTTACAAATGCAGACACAGAGACTCAGTGTCAGAAGGGTATTTTAAGCCATGCTTGTTTGACAATCAGTCCTACACACTGAATCATTTTGTTATTCTGCTTTTTTATTTCAAGACTACTACTGTTTCCCATATTCCTTGCTGCCATAACATTATTGATTTAATAGAGGTCTTTTAAAAATTTAGACATAAGAAAGATACCTTACCATACGATACTAATAGTACTAAAAGTAAGTGCTTATACTACTTAAATGGCATAGTGCAGAACAGTAGCTTTGCACACTATCTCATACAATCTCTATAATACCTCTGGCATGGTAATTCTATGCAATAATACTTTTAAAGTTATAATACTAATGTGGAACTGAATGTTTTTATATTAGCCCTAGAAAATGAAAGAAATTTATTCATTCAGTGGGTATTTTATTTAAACCTACATTTATAATAAGATATGAGAGGATAAAGTACTGCTTACCGTCACTACATAATTTACATTAATGGGGACCGCTATGTGTATGTAGAGTGACTCCTTTTCCTCAGTGAGAAAAATCTTTTTTTCCTATATTACCTGAACATTGTTCTGAGTATCTCACTTTTCTGTTGCCTTCTTAATTAGAAATAAAAATGGTGAGAGCTATTTTAGGTCATTTAGAACTTCATAATGTTTTTTCATAACAAATAGTAAGTTTAATAATAATAAATGCTTTCTGGGAAAATTTTCTGTTAAATTTCAATTAGTTCCTTTTACTTTATTCTTGCTAAATTCCACTTGTGCTAGATAGTTACCATGTTATGGATAAGACTGCTTCGAAGAAGGAAGTAAAACAAGTTTATTCATGTACATTCATATGCAAAGACAAAAAAGAAGACAAAATGTTAAAGAAGAGCATGCTATTTCTAGTAAAACTCTTTCCTTATCTAAAATTATGTACAGTCATACATGTAGGCACAACTGAGATATAAAGAAATGACTATTTCATTACTTTATAAGATTTATAGTTTTTCTAAGCTAATAATCTAGACATTTGGAACATATTCATTTAAGCAGAAAAAATAGCTGGCAAATGTCATGTTAAGTTCATATAACCTTTCTTCTGTTTATTCAGTGTAAGATAACTTGATGTGACATATCACAAACATAACTCAGGACAGGAATTTCAAGAAATCATCTTAAAAATAATACCTTTTAAAAAGGATATAAGTAAACAGTATTTTAAAGATTTATAAAATGTACAGTCTTTTTTCCCCATTATCAAAGAATTTAGTTCAAATGTATAAATGCTTAGAAAAGTCTTCTACTCAAACAAAAGGTAATACGTAGTTGTGGTAGGGGATAATTCCCTAGGTTCCTGTGTGTAAAAGTGCCTTCCAGCAGATATAGCCATTTACACATCTGTTTCTTCCCCAACCTACCCTTCCTTTTGTTTCTAAAGTCTCTGCAGTATGTTTAAGCTGTCATAACACACTCCTGTCCCAAAGCTCAGGGAGTGTGGGTTGATGAGTTGATCACAAAATTTGATTTTGAAGGCCATTTTTTTTTCTCTCATAGGAAAATGAATACTTATAAAATGTTAAAGACTATCATACAGGGCGGTGCCTATGGCTCAAAGGAGTAGGGCGCCGGCCCCCATGTGGCGGGTTCAAACCTGACCCTGGCCAAAAACTGGAGGAAAAACAAAAACAGAATAGCATACATTTGGAGGAGTATATGTAGTATAAGTGTTCAACTCAAAGAATTTTAACTAAGTAACTATACCCATGTAATGAACATCCAGACCATGAAACTAAACTTTTTAGCACTTCAGATGGGACAAGAGGCTGTTTTGTCCCACCTTCTCATACCCATAGGGTAAATGCCCCTGTCATCTAATACCATAAGTCTATTTTACCTGGTTTTGGAAGAGAATCATCCTTCTCTAGAAATAGGTACACTCATAATAGATATTTATTGTACTGTAGTAATATATAAAGATGCCTATTTGGGTCTTTGGAGGGGAGGTCTGACTTATTTAACTTAATATTGTTTGTGAAATACATCCATATTGTTATATATAGTATTCCATTGTATACCACAATTTATTTATTCATTTGGTCATTGATGGACCTTTGGGTTTTTCCCAGTTTGGGGCTATTATAAATATTATTCTCCATGTCCTTTGTGAATTTATATACCCATTTATTTGAGTATAATATCTAGGAATTGAATTTCTGAGACTGAGGGCTCTAGCAGGTATTTTCAAAGATGATTGTAGAGTAACAGCAGCAATTTATATTCTCATTCTACCAATGAGAATTCCATGTCATACCTGTCCTTGCCAACACTTGGTATCCCTATTCCCCAGCCACCACCATCATTTTACTCATTCCAGAGGGTGTACAGTGATATTACATTATATGTTTAATTTGTATATCTCTGATGATTCATGAAGCTGACTTTTTAAATATAGTTAATGGAAATTTGGGTGTATCTTTTGTGAAGTGCACTTTCAAGACTTCTGTCCATTGTTTTTTGAGTTACCTTTCTTTTTCTTGTGCTTTCCAGGAATTCTTCATACTTTGCCTATATAAATCCTTTTTTAAAAAATGTAATAAATTTAGGGGATACAAATTAGGTTTTTTTGTTTTTGTTTTTTTGAGACAGAGCCTCACTTTGTCACACTCAGTAGCGTGCCATAGTATTGTATAGCTCACAACAACCTCAAATTTTTGGGATCGAGTGATGTTCTTGCCTCAGCCTCCAGAGTAGCTGAGACTACAGGTACCTGCTACAATGCCTGGCTATTTTTTTCTATTTTTAGTAGAGATGGGGGTCTCACTCTTATTCAGGCTGGTCTGAACTCAAGCAATCCACCTGCCTCAGACTCCCAGAGTGCTGGGATTATAGGCATGAGCCATGGGACCCGGCCTACAAATGAGTTTTTCTACAGTGAAGTACTGTATAATGGGGAAGTCACTACTTTCAGATCAAATAGATAATTTAAAATGTTTTAAAATCCAAATTCCTCTTTGTTCTCAGAAGGAGTACTAGAGTACTGAGAACTCCTCCATCCTGTGTGAGTTCTCTCCTCCTGAGAAAATCCTTAGATTCTCTTTTATATTTTAATTATTTGAGAAACTACTTGTATTAAACAAGGGTCAATGACTTTTTTGTTGAAATAAATTTATAGAACACAAAATTCACCATTTTAACCATGTCAAAGTAGACAACTGGTTTTTAGTATATTGGTCAATGACATTTTATACAAGATTATAATTATCCTTAGATCTTTAGATATTATCTTATGTGTAGCTATTGTGTTTTGACAAGTAATAAATAAAATCTACAATTAATATGAGCATAATATACATCAATAACTTATTTTTTCCAATGATCATTTATCTGGCTACTTAAACTAAACATGGTTGATAAACAGAAAACAAGATTGCAAATAGCCAAAACAGATGACATAATGTCCATGCACTAAATTAGACCTCAAGTACTTTATTCATGCAGAACTTATTTCTTAAGATTGAAAAGCTTACAAAATTGTTTAATCACAGCAGAAGGGGCTCATAGCATTAAAAAAATAAGCAATAAAAGCATAAGTGAGGGCTGAGAGAAAAAAATTAAAAATATGAAAGAAATCATAAAGTATGACACAATTCAGTAAGCTCTAAAAACAAAATTACTATCATATGCAATCTGTTCCTCAATTATCTGTAGTTAAACACAATTCTAAACAAAAACTCAAGATTTTTGTTGTTTTCTTTGTGTTAAGTCTAAGAAAGTCCTGTGATGAAGATTCTTTCTATTTAGTCTCACAATAATATTGTGAAGCTTTACAAACATTTTTCTTGATAATTATCCTTTGAATTAATGATAAGCTAGTTACCTTATGCTTTAGTAATAATCCAAATTCTTCATGGCTCCCCCCAAAAAGTTTATTCTTCTCTCATGATATATTCCATGAAAGTTTCCTGAGGGTGACAGGAAGTTATTCTGTCTCATTCAGGGGCTCAGGATACTACTGGCCTCTTCAGGTAGAGGTCATGGAAAATTTTGCTTCAGATGACCTGCTGACCAGAACTAGTCACCCAATCTTACCTAAATGCAAGAGGGCTGAACACAGTTTTCCATATGTCAAGAAAAGAGAAGAGAATGAGGTATTGGTAAGCTCCAGTATCCCTTTAATTGCAAAAACATATCCCTTTAATTAAACTCATATCCCTTTAATTGCAAAAACAAAATTTATCCTGTCAGCTAAAATTAAAATGTTATATAAACAAAACTGAATATTGCAGTTGACAGATATCACATTAAGCATATATATAGCAAGATCCTACAATTCATTCATGGTAACACAGTTGTATGTCTATATTTAATAATGATTTCCTTCCAACCTTCCACCTGCTGGTTAGTGGAAAACAGAGTAAGGATTAATTTTCAGTCCTATTCAGTTATAGATTTATTTCAGTTTGAACATTAAAATCATCTCTAGCTAATGATTCATCTCTTAGTTTTTCATATTTCTCATACCTAATCCCTTTTCCTATTCCTGGTTTCTTACCATATTTGAACATCTGAAATGCAGGAAATAGAAGGGTTAATAGAGCACAAGAGATGGGGCTTTTAAGAATGGTGAGGTAATATCCTTGGTTACTGTTGTTTTGCTCTGCATTTGTAGTTTTGCTTCTCCCTTGGTTTTAACCAAACCCACTGACTGACCATGGCTAATGTGGACTTACCATGGTGCCCCCTGATAACCGGAACTCCTCAGAAGTCTGACTGTAATTCCTAACAGGGGTCAATATAGCTTAGTTATTAGGAGCACAATCTTTGGAGCCAAACAACCTGGGTTCAAATCCCATCTCTGCTACTTCCTACCTATGTAACCTTGAGTAAATCAGTTAACCTCTCTGTGCTTGAGTTTCCTCATCCATAGACTGGGGTTAATCATAGTATTTACCTCATAAGGTTATTGTGTTGTAGTATAGTACTGGGCACAGAGTAAGTCCTAGGTGATGGTATGGGATCGTGGTTACTGTTACTGTTATTCAGCTCGAACCCAGTAGTGACCATCATTACTTAACTCATTTGTTTATTCAACCAATACTTATCAAGTTCTATTTCTACCAAATACCAGAGAAACAGCAAAGAAGAAAACATGGAACTTACATTCACATGGAAAGAGAGAGACAACAAATATTGTATGAGATGGATAACTGCTACAGAGAACAAAGAAGCAGCAAAGGGGGTACTTAGATAAGAGTAAGGACCGGTGTTATTTTTCATATGAATGGTTTGTAAAGCTCCCTTTAATAAGTAACATTTGAAAGGGATCTAAAGTACAAGAGTACTTAACAACAAAAGCAAAAGCTCTGACATAGGAGCTGCTAATGTGTGGATAAAAAATAAGGAATCCAATATTGCTAGAATGAGCAAGAGGGAGAAAGGTAAGGAATAGTATTGGACATCCTGGAAAATCCAGATCAATTAGGTCCTTTTAGGCTTATGTAAGGATCTTAGCTTTGAGAGCCATTAGAAGATTTAAGTGAAGAAGTTATGCTTTTCTAACTGCATGTTAAAAAGATGACCTTAGCTACCATGTTGAGAATATACTTGGGGTGGGGAAGCAAATGACAGAAATAGGGAGACTAGTTAGGATTCTACTACACCTGTCTAAGCAAGATGTGATCATGGCTTTGTTCAAGGTAGTGGTCAGATTCTTTTTGTATTTTGAAGGTCCTGACAAGGTTTGTTGATGGACTGAAGTAGAATGAATGAGAAAAGGAAGAGTTGAAGAGTAGGGAACATTTTTTGATTGACCAGCTGGAGGGGAAGATGTGAGAGAAGCAGCAGTAGAGAAGGAAAGTTAGAATTCAGTTCAGGGTGTGATATGTTTGAGATGCTATGAGGCATACAAAGATAATATGAAGAATGAAGAATATATGAATCAGGAATTTAGGATAAGGGTCTATGTAGAAAATATAAATTTGAGAAATGTTAGAATTTAAATGGCAGTTAAAGCCATTAAGAGCAAGTGAGAACACAGAGAAAATAAATGTAAATAGAGAATAAGTCTGAAGATTAAGCCATAAAGCCTTCCACTTAGAGGTGAGAAAATGTGGTAAGACCAGCAAAGGAGATTAAGAAAGAGCTGTCAGTTAAGTGGTATTCCTAAAGCCAGATAAGGAAAATATAGCTAAGAAGGGGAGGTTATCAAGTATTCTAAATGCTGCTGACAGATCAAATAAGAAGAACATTTAGAACTGGCTCACCTAAGAATTTTTGTAAAAGCTCCTGAAAAAATGGCAATTTGTATTCATATAATTTACTATTATTTCAAAACTACAATAAGGAAGAAGAGAAGAGAAGAGTGGGTAACTGACAAATCCAAGACCGAGCAGTGAGGAAGACTCAGAACAAAGCCAAATTATGCAAATCCAAAGGATTAGATTAATTTTGAACTTTTCAATGGCAACACTGGAAGCAAAGCAACAGTAGAACAATATCTTTAAAATTCATAAAAAATTTTTACTCATTAAGATTCTTAAATTATAGAGGAAACTTTTCAAAAGGCTAAAAGAAATGGCAGTAATAGTTAACTGTGAAATCGGGGCAGAAAAGAGTGTGGCTAAAAAGGAAAATAGAACAAAGCTCTTTAAGATGCAAAATCTACTGGGTAAATGGTCTTATCCACCCCGGCATAAAAGTAGAAGTTTATTCTTGGAGGTCAATTTTCTGGGGTGTTGTTCTCTGAATACAGTAAAAGATAGAGAGCCCAGGGTGAGTACCATTTCACAAATAGGAGAGTTAAGCAACTGTGTATCTTAGTTGGGAATACTAAGATCTCTGTCCTTCTTTTTGCTACATGGCTCCCAGAACACTGAAAGTCAAGGCATAACTTTCAGGCAAGAAATGTCAATACTGATCAGAGTAGTAATAAAGACTTCTACATATCAGCTCTCCAACACACACTCTCTGGACCCCTGAATTACCCTATATGAAGCTCAAAACTCCACCCATACCCTGAGTTTTTAATATCACCTTTTTGTTATACCACTTAAAACATGAGCAGATAACCAAAAATAAAGACAGTTTAGAAAAGTCTTTAACTTTTGTAAAAACAGTAACAGCATGACAAAAGAATCAAGACCATGCATGAAGAAGAAAAAAAACAGTCTCAGAGTGGTAAGAAGATAATGTATACATTAAATAAGAACAGGTAGCTATTTAAAAAGCCCTGAAAACTAAAAAGGTTTTTTGGAAATAAAAATACAGTAGAAATAAATTGAATTAAAGAACATAATGATAAAATTGATTAAAAGCCCCAGAAAGTAGATCAAAAAGAGAAAGACAGAAAAATATAATAAAGAACATAATAGGACAGGTGTAGTGGCTCATGCTTATAATCCCATCACTCTGGGAGGCTGAGGTGGGAGGATTGTGTGTGCTGAGGAGTTTGAAACTAGCCTGAATAAGAGTGAGACCTCATCTTGTCAAAAATAAGAAAAATTAGCCAGGCATAGTCACTTATGCCTGTAGTCCCAGCTTCTCGGGAGGCTGATCCAGGAGGATTGCTTGAGCCCAGGAGTGTGAAGTTGTGAGCTATTATGATACCACTGCACTTAAGCTCAGGTGACTGAGAGAGACCCTGTCTCAAAAAAAAGAAAAAAAAAGAAGAGATCCATTTCAGAAGATCTAACATAAAGAAATAAAGAGAAAACCAAGTAGAGGATATAATCAACAATATTATTCAACAAAATTTCCAAAGTGCTACAATTGCAAGATTGAAAGAGCCCACTAAAGCCTTAGCAAAATAGATGGAAAAATAGACCACCTAACTGACATATACCATTATAAAAATTTCAGAACTCTGGGAACAAACCTAAGACTTCAAACTTCAGAGGATCAAAATGGCATTGGGCTTCTCAACAGCATCTTTGAAACAAGACAGTAGTGGAGCAATGGCTTTGAAATTCATAAGGAAATAATTTTCTAGTAAAATTCTATACATAATCAAATTTTATTTAAAATAAAGTTAGTTTCCAAAGTTTGTCCTGTCACATTAGGTGTAATCTCTTCCATGGATGAAACGTTAATTTTTCTCTTTAGTTATCAACAGTTCTGTATAGAGAAAAGCTGAATTGCTTGTAAAAATACCACTTCTCAAAGATTGGATTAATTCCTAAAAATGCATTTTTGAGAGCTTGGAAGTGACTCTGCTAAGCAGAGTTCTCTCCAACTATGGGAAAGAATCCACTCCGAAGCAGGACAACCTGCCTCCCTCTCATCAAAGATACTTAAACATTCCTTGGATTTGAAGAGCATTTTATCCCCCGTTTTTCTAATTCTATTGCCCTGCTTAATGATCCTTCTCAAAAAAGTGTAAAATTTTGCTTGTGTTCTGGTCTTAAGTTCTCCACAGTTTTAATTAACTGCCATAAATAGGAGGAAGCAAGTGGACACCTACACACAGCAATCCCTGACCTAATCAACAAACTTTTAGAGAAATGCCCTTACAGATAATGAGTGCAGGCCATGAGACAGGAGAAATCATCTCCAAAACACCTGGTTCTGTGTATCTAAAAGAAAAGCTCCAGCAAAGTTTCTCTTTTGAGATACATGTACCTCCAGTAACCCATATACCATCAGCAAAGACCCAGAACTATCCAAAAGGAAACCGTTGCTAAACCAATCAAAATAAACTTCTTTCCTCAATGATGGCATTTAATCTTTTTTTTTTCTTTTTTTTTGCAGTTTTTGGCTGGGGCTGGGTTTGAACCTGCCACTTCCAGCATATGGGGCCGGCACCCTACTCCTTTGAGCCACAGGTGCTGCCCTGGCATTTAATCTTGATAGTGGTGCATGTGATTACCAAAATAGCTCTATTCTTTCATTGGGCCTATAGGCCCCTCAGTACTATCGGTATATTCAGCAGAGTTTTCTACCACCATTAACTTCTCCACAACCTCACCTCAAAGAAAATTATTCCATTGCTTTGAGGCAGGTTTTAAACCCCACAGTTGTAAAAAGCACTCCTTCAAAGGAGTCATATGTCCTTTATGACTGAAAGAATTCCTTTTCTCCTATTCACTAGCCAAATGAAGGAAAGAGAAAACAAATATTACATAAATCCTGGGAAAATATCTCTACAACTACATGGTATAGACAATACTCCTGGTTCCCTTATCTCATCATTGAAAAATATGCATACAATTATTTACTATATTCACTTACACAGAATCTCACTGCATAGTAATTTTGACTTCCATACCTGCCTTTTCTCTGCACCATTGGGTAATTTCACAAGTCTTCACCAATCAGTAGTCAGGAAGAAGTTCAGACAAAGATCCTAAAACTTCTCATACTGCAAATATTGCTCCAAAAACATATCCATCCTACACATTTTTAGCTAAAAATTTCCTGGCACCAGCCATGCAGTCATAGATGTAACCAACCATCTCATGTTCAGTCTAGAGTTGTTTATGTTCAATCAGATTCATCCTGTTTTTCTGCTGATCCCTATTTCTTTCCTTATATTCTCATCTCATACTTTAGCCTCAGAAAGTATGCAAGAAATAATAAATAACCCCATGTCTAGCTGTAAAATGTATAATGGGAAACAGTTTTCTAAAACTAGACACTACTAAATAAAACATATGCAGTTTTTTTTAACTTTTTTTTATTATTAAGTCACATATACATAGATCATGAATACATTTACACCTTTGTGGGATTCAGTGTGTTCATTGTTTGTACAAATTAGAGTGCTTACATCCTACTAATTAACATATCTTTCACCTCATTTACTTAATCACAGTGTTAAGACGTTTGTGTTCAATACTTGATATATTTGACTTGTACCCTTGCAATATGCCCCATAGGTGTGGTCCCACCATTAACCCTCCCTCTATTGAATCACCCCCTTCCCTTTCCATCTCCCTCTCCTTCTCTCCTTCCTCCTGGGCTATAATTGTGATTCATCTCTCATATGAAAGTGTGAGTGATTATAAATTGGTTTTATAGTAGTACTGAGTACACTGGATATTTCTTTTTCCATTCCTGAGATAATTTACTAAGAAGAATATTTTCTAGCTCCGTCCATGTAAACATAAAAGAGGTAAAGTGGCTGTCTTTTTTTAATGCTTAGTATTCCATGGTATACATATACTATAATTTATTAATCCATTCATGTGTTGGGCACTTGGGCTTCTTCCAAGACTTGGCAATTATGAATTGAGCTACAGTGAACAATCTGGTGCAAATATCTTTGTTGCTAAGTAGTTTTTGGTCTTTTGGATATACACCTAGTAAATTGACTCTCACTGGTTAAAGGACTTAAACTTAAGATATGAAACTATAAAAATTCTTAGAGAGAGTGCAGGGGGAACACTTGAAAAAATTGGCCTGGGAGAATACTTTATGAGGAGGACCCCTTGGGCAATTAAAGCAACATCAAAAATACATTACTGGGATCTGATCAAACTAAAAAGCTTCTGCACTACCAAGAACACAGTAAGTAAAGGAAGTAGACAGCTCTCAGAATGGGAGAGGATTTTTGCAGGTTATATTTCCGACAAAGGTCTAATAACCAAAATCCACAGAGAATTCAAACTTATTAATAAGAAAAGAACAAGAGATCCCATTTCATTGTGGGCAAGAGACATGTACACAGAAGCTTCTCTGAAGAAGACAAGCGCACAGTCTACAGACACATGAAAAAATGTTCATCATCTTTAATCATCAGAGAAATGCAAACCAAAACCACTTTGAGAGATCATCTAATTCCAGTAAAAGTAGCCCACATCACAAAATCCCAAAACTACAAATGTTGGCATGGATATGGAGAAAAGGGAACACTTCCGCACTGCTAGTGGGAATGTAAACCAGTACGTTCCTTTTGGAAAGAAGTTTGGAGAACACTAAGGGATCTAAACATATGCAGTTTTTTTGCTTAAACCCTACTTCAGCTGTTAAAAATCTGTGCCTTTTGGCTCGGCACCTGTGGCTCAACAGGCTAAGGCGCCAGCCACGTACACCTGAGCTGGCAGGTTCAAATCCAGCCCTGCCTGCCAAACAACAATGAAGGCTGCAACCAAAAAATGACCGGGCGTTGTGGCGGGCGCCTGTAGTCCCAGCTACTTGGGAGGCAGAGGCAGGAGACTCGCATAAGCCCAGGAATTGGAGGTTGCTGTGAGCTGTGAAGCCACAGCACTCTATCCAGTGTGACAGCCTGAGGCTCTGTCTCAAAAAAAAAAAAGAAAAATCTGTGCCTTTAAGTTAAAGCTATATCCTAAATTACTACACAACCAAGATAAAATACAGATAGATAATATAAAAATAAAAATTACTAAGGATGATATGAAGTCAGCACATTGTGCCCCATGATTGCACTAATGTACACAATTAGGATTTAATAAAATTTAAAAAAAAATTACTAAGGATGCCATATTTGGCATATCAGGGTGTTTGTTGTTGTTTTGTTTTTATTATATATTAATATGCATAAAATCACTGGAAATGATGTATTTTTAAGTATTCATATGTTCTAGAGGTATGAAAGTTACTATATATAAAATGTTGGAAACAAAATAATACATGAAAACCAAAGTTTTGGAAATTTTTTTACATTCCAATTTTTATCATTCTTATATCATTATAAGAAAATTCAAGACTATTTTACTGTTTTATATAAAACTAAAATCTCTGCTTAAGGACCTTAATCTGGGGTTTTCAAACACTGGTATGGTTGCAAGACTTTTAAAAGCCTTTGGGCACAAAACAGATAAAATGTGGTTTTAGTTATTTGCATGCCTGTGCAACAAAGCATTAGGGAGGTGTGATTGACAGGCCAGGAGTATATATAAGGAAAAAAATCTATGCTTATGTCTGCTTCAGTGACTTTATAAACCACACCCTACTTATAAATTGTAAACTGTCATCCAAAGTAGCACAGTGATGCTTTAAACAAGCGAAGTTATAATACCCCTATTTCTTTTGTCTTAAGGCCTAGAGGTAAATTCAGAAAATGTTCCTCTGTTTTGGCTTATAAAGGTGTCCATCTGGAAGAAACTACATAATAAACCCTAATAGTGAAAAGCAATGCAAAGAAGATTTATGGCCTTATGCATACATCTAAATTGTATGTTTAAACATCATAATTATCTAATTCACCCTTCATTATAGGGCAGCAACTATTTCAGACCAAGGAGAAAAAAAATCTTTCTACTAATTGTTTTGCGGCAAGTTTTAAACAAGTATTATAAAACATAACTATTAACAATAAATACTGAAATGAAATTTCTATTAATGCCCAAAATTTCACTGTGACTTTAACTATGTTTATAAAGAACTATAGAATAATAATCTATGTTTTAAAGGATGTTGTATTTTCTTCTAAATGCCTAATTTTACTTTAAGATATTAAAATAAATCCAGAAACAAACATATATTCACATATTTTTGTAACTATAATTTTAAACTGATATAACAAACAATTACAGTTTATTAACTTTTTAATATTCTAAATATTCCTTCCTGAAGACAACTTAATCTTAACTTTTCTTAATGAAATATGAACTCATCAAAAAAATTGAAAATATACAGAAAAGTTTGCAATGAAAATCTGCCATAATACTCTCCTTCTTTGCTGACTAAAAGCCTTATTGGAAAAAAAATAATTTTTGTGTTATTTTACTAAGCTAATAATTAAAATGTCTATCTTTTAGTTAAATATTAAAGGTTTATTAAACTGTTTATGAATTATCTGACAAAATTCCACTCAGTGCTCAAACTTTAAGGCAAAGACCATTCCATATAACTTCTTAATAAATCATTATTCAATAGTGACCCTTCTAATTTTTCATTTTTGAAGGATATATCCATGGAGACAACCTTAGAGGACATTAGGTAGTACAGTCTTTAACTGTGGATTCAATTGGGGAATTCTTGGGTTTTTCTTTTTGAGGTGAACCAAACCACAAAACTATGTATGTCTCAGCAAGCCTATTTATCTGACAAGTAAGAAAAGATAAACACCTGTAAGTTGATGTTTAAAGCCTAAACTAGTTTTGAAGTAACAAGAAAGGGAAAGCTAATAGTTCAAATTTCAGTCACTTTTCATCTAAACCCATCAATGTGTGCACTGGTCCATTAATTATGTGGCCCAGCACAAAATGATATGTTAGTCTTCCTTTTTACTCTTAAGGTGACAGCTGCGAGGTAAGAATTTTTAGCTCAGGAGAAAGAATGCTATTTCAAATACTTTATTTGTTAATCTCAAGAATTTACCTAAGTCATGAATGAAAATGAAAACATTTACTAATTGTGGAGCAAACCAGTTATTCCTGTGGTCACTTTGTTAGAACCAAAGTAAAACTGAAGTGAGAATTTAAAACCTATGATTCTAATGGACCAGCTTTTCTAGGTTAATGAAATACTTTATTAAAGCAGAGTATTTTCTATGTTGCTCTTCTATAAAGGGCCATAATATATAAATATTTTAGGCTTTGTGGGCCATACAGTTTCTATCACAGTTCTACTATGCCCTTGTAGTACAAAAGTAGCCAAAAAATCTATATAAATGGCTATTCAAGGATAAATTAAATAAAACTTTGTGGACACGAATATAAATTTCATATACTGTTGACAGGTGACAGAACACTCTTCTTTTGATGTTCTTCCAACCATGAAAAATACAAAAAACATTCTTAGCTCACAGGTTACAGAAAGATAACAAGCTAGATTTTGCCTGACCATACTTTGGTGACCTGTGTTCTGACAGATTATTTTGGTTCTTGTTTTTTAAGGAAAAACCGTTACAAAGATACTGATTCTTTTTCAAATTTTATTTAAAGTATTTGATAGGTTCAAAAGCTATCAATTGCCAGAATAAATAAGTGGAATTTTTTTTTTTTTTTTTTTTTTTGAGACAGAGCCTCAAGCTGTCACCCTGGATAGAGTGCTGTGACATCACAGCTCACAGCAACCTCCAATTCCTGGGCTCAAACGAGTCTCCTGCCTCCACTTCCCAAGTAGCTGGGACTACAGGCACCCGCCACAATGCCCGGCCATTTCTT
>CAUYON010001056.1:0-13227 GCA_963573935.1 Arctocebus calabarensis
GGCACCTGTAGTCCCAGCTACTTGGGAGGCGGAGGCAAGAGACTCGCTTGAGCCCAGGAATTGGAGGTTGCTGTGAGCTGTGATGTCACAGCACTCTATCCAGGGTGACAGCTTGAGGCTCTGTCTCAAAAAAAAAAAAAAGAAAAAGAAATTTCCAGCAAAGAAAAGCTAGGGACCAAATCGCTTCACTGATGAATTCTACTGAATATTAAAAGGACAATTAACACGATTTCTTCTTAAACTCATCTGAAATATAGGAGGAATGCTTCCTAATTCACTCTACAAGGCAGGTATTATGCTTAAACCACAGGTGGACAAAGACATACAAGAAAACAAAACTATAGACCAAAATTCCTTTCTCAGAACATATATTTGTCTTTAATCAACACATGAGTTTAATTTGTTTCTATAGTGCTCATATGGAACCCAGAGAAGGCCCAAAATATATTGAGATACAATATACAGTCGGCCCTTGTACATCACAAGTTTAAGCAGCACACATCCACTTAAATGTGATTTTTTTCTTTTTCTTTTCTTAACTTTTTTTTTTTTTTTTTGAGACACAGCCTCAAGCTGTCACCCTGGATAAAGTGCTGTGGCATCCACAGCTCACAGCAACCTCCAATTCCTGGGCTCAAGCGAGTCTCCTGCCTCCGCCTCCCAAGTAGCTGGAACTACAGGTGCCCGCCACAACACCCGGCCATTTTTTGGTTGCAGCCGTCCTTGTTGTTTGGCAGGCCTGGGCTGGATTCGAACCCGCCAGCTCAGGTGTATGTGGCTGGCCCCTTAGCCCGTTGAGCCACAGGCACTGAGCCACTTTTCTTTTCTTTTTTTTTTTTTAAAAACAGTGTTTGACTTTGTTGCCCTGAGTAGAGTGCTATTGTGTCATCATAGCTCATAGCAACCTGAAACTCTTGAGCTCAAGCAATCCTCCAGGCTCAATCAATCCTCCGGCCTCAGCCCCCTGAATAGCTTGAAATATAGGTGCTCACCATAACACTCAGCTAGTTTTTCTATTTTTAATAGAAACAGATTCTCCATCTTGCTCAGGCTGGTCTCAAACTCCTGACCTCAAGAAATCCATCCGCCTCTGCCTCCCAGAGTGGTGGGATTACAGGTGTGAGCCACCATGCTTGGCTGTGGTTTTCTTTTTTTCAATAAATACATTGGAAAATATTTTGGAAACTTGCAACAATTTAAAAAACTGACAAACAGTGTAGCCTGAAATATCAAAAAAGAAAAGGCTTGTCATGAATACATAAAATATATGTATGTACATACTAATGTGTTTTATCACTTATTACCATAAAATATGCACAAATATAAAAAATTGAAATTTATTAAAACTTATGCCAACAAACACAGAGTATATATAGTGTCATTCGCAGTCAAGAGAAATATAAACACAGCTTGGCACCTATGGCTCAAGTGGTTAAGGCACCACATACACCTGAGCTGGCAGTTCGAATCCAGCCCGGGCCTGACAAACAACAATGATGGCTGCAACCAAAAAATAGCCAGGTGTTGTGGCAGACACATGTAGTCCCAGCTACTTGGGAGGCAGAGGCAGGAGACTCGCTTGAGCCCCAGGAGTTGGAGGTTGCTGTGAGCTGTGATGTCACTGCACTCTAGACAGGGTGACAGCTTAAGGCTCTGTCTCAAAAAAAAAAAAAAAAACAAAGAAATATAAACAAAGATGCAATATTAAATCATAATAAATCATAACTGCATAGGCTTGGTGCCTGTAGCTCAGTGGCTAGGGCACCCGCCATGGACACCAGAGCTGGTGGGTTCAAACCCAGCCTGGGCCTGCCAAACAACAATGACAACTACAACCAAAAACTGTGCGCACCTGTAGTCCCAGCTACTTGGGAGGCTGAGACAAGACAATTGCTTAGGCCCAACAGTTTGAGGTTGCTGTGAGCTGTGATGCAACAGCACTCTACTGAGGGCAACATAGTGAGAATCTATCTCAAAAAAAAAAAATCATAACTGCACAAAATTAATGATAGTACATCCTGGAATGTCCACTTTCATCATTTCTATTCAACAGTGGAAGAGGTGAAGTAAAGCTAACTCTATTCATAGATTACATAGTTTTATGTAAATGAAAACCCAAAAGACTATATACATAAACACACACACAAAATAGGGTTAGTAAACAAGTTCAGCAAAATAGGATACAATGATGATATAAAAAAAATCAGTTTTATTTTACATACTAGCAATGAGCAATCAAAAAATGAAATTAAAAAAATAATACGTTCATGGGCAGTGCCTGTGGCTCAACGAGTAGGGCACCGTCCCCATATACCGAAGATAGTAGGTTCAAACCCAGCCTCAGCCGAACTGCAAAACAGGAAAATAGCTGGGCGTTGTGGCAGGCACCTGTACTCCCAGCTACTTGGGAGGCTGAGGCAAGAGAATCGCCTAAGCTCAGGAGTTGGAGGTTGCTGTGAGCTGTGTGATGCTACGGCACTCTACCGAGGGTGATAAAGTGAGACTCTGTCTCTACAAAAAAATAATAATAATAATAATACGTTCAGGAGGCTGAGGCAAGAAAATCATCTAAGCCCAGGAAATGGAGGTTGCTGTGAGCTGTGTGATGCCACAGCACTCTACCCAGGGCAATAAAGTGAGACTCTGTCTCTACAAAAAAAAAAAAAATATATATATATATACACACACACACACACACATATATATATATATATATATATAAATACTCAAGGGTGGTGCCTGTTGCTCAGTGAGTAGGGCGCCAGCCCCACATACCCAGGGTGGTGGGTTCAAACCCAGCCCTGGCCAAACCGCAACCAAAAAATAGCCGGGCCTTGTGGCAGGCACCTGTAATCCCAGCTACTCGGGAAGCTGAGGCAAGAGAATCACCTAAGCCCAAGAGCTGGAGGTTGCTGTGAGTTGTGACGCTACGGCACTCTACCAAGGGCAACAGAGTGAGACTCTGTTTCTTAAAAAAAATAATAGGTTCGGCGCCTGTGGCTCAGTGGACTAAGGTGCCAGCCACGTATGAGGGTTTGAATCCAGCCTGGACCCACCAAAACAACAATGACGGCTGCAACCAAAAAATGGCTGGGCATTGTGGCGGGTGCCTGTGGTCCCAGCTACTTGGGAGGTGGAGGCAAGAGACTCGCTTGAGCCCAGGAATTGGAGGTTCCTGTGAGCTGTGATGTCACAGCACTCTATCCAGGGTGACAGCTTGAGGCTCTGTCTCAAAAAATAATAATAATAATAATACTTAATACTTCAAAACTTACTATACAGCTGTAGTAATCAAAATAGGAGGGTTTCACCTAGCACTTGCCTCCTCCACAAAGAAGAACCAAAATAGCAAATAGGTAATCATACTTTGATACTTCTAAGAACACTGAGATTCAACAGAAAAGTGGCAGGAAACACCCAAGGCATGGAAGGAGATGGAAGAGAGGCAGCCAACCTGGCTAAGATGAGCTGGAGTCCAGGGAGGCTCCCCAGTGCAGGGAAAGTGCAAGAGTTCCCCAGTAAGAATACACTTGGCCAAAGAAGTACAAAAGTGGCATTCAAGAAGCTTAAAATCATTGTTGAAATAAGTTTTTAAAAAGACTTCAGTGCTGGGCAGCACCTGTGGCTCAAAGGAGTAATGCATTAGCCCCATATGCCAGAGGCAGAGGGTTCAAACCCAGCCCCGGCCAAAAACTGCAAAAAAACTTCAGTGCAAAGGTATCTTGTCCCTGTAGATTGGAAAGCAAAGCAATCTGGGTTGGAAACAAAGTTGGGGAATTCACACTTCTCAATTTCAAAACATATTGCAGTGCTACAGGAATCAAGACAGTATGGTACTGGCATAAGGATAGCCATATAGATCAAAAGAATAAAATTGAGAGTCCAGAAATAAACCCATGTATCAATGGCCAGTTGATTTTCAACAAGAGTATCAAGCCATTTGGTGGGGAAAGAATAGTCTTCAACAAACCGTGCTGAGACAATTGGACATCCACATGCAAAAGAGTGAAGTTGGACCCTTTCTTATGCTATTCAAAATGAATGAAAGACCTAAATGTAAAAGCTGAAACTATAAAACTCTTAAAAAGATAGATGTAAATCTTCATGATCTTGGATCGGACAATAATTTCTTACATATGATACCAAAAGATAAGCAACAATAGAAAAAAAATAGAGAAATCGTGCCTCATAAAATTAACAACTTTTGTACATTAATGGATATTAAGACGGTGAACAGACAACCCACAAAATCAGAGAATGTATTTGTAAACTGTTTGAGAAAGACCTAGTATCCAGAATATTTGAAGAACTCTTATAACTTAACAATCAAAAGACAACCTAATTTGAAATATTGGAAAGGACTTGAATATTTCTCTAGATAATTTATGCAAATTGACAACACATGAAAAGATTCTCAACATCATTAATTACAGTATCAGAGAAATGCAAATCACACCCATTAATACAACTGTTTGGAAAAGCCTTTGACAATTCCTTAAATATAGAGGTACCATATTATTCAGCAATCCCACTCATGGTACATAGCCAAAAGAACTGAGAACTTAGGCCGGTCTCTGTGGCTCCCGTCCGTAATCCTAGCACTTTCTGGAGGCCTAGGTGGGTGGATTGCCTTAGCTAACAGATTCAAGACCAGCCTGAGTAAGAGTGAGACCCCATCTCTAAAAATAGCCAGGTGTTGTGGCAGGCACCTGTAGTCTCAGCTACTTGGGAGGGTGAAGCAAGAGAATCACTTGAGCCCAAGAGTTTGAGGTTGCTGTGATGCCATGGCACTCTACCAAGGGCCAACAAAGTGAGAGTCTCAATAAAAAAAAAATAATAATAATTGAGAATAATAATAGGTCCATAGAAAAACAGAGGTACACAGGGCCCCACGTGGTAACTCACGCCTGTAATCCTAGCACTCTGGGAGGCCAACACAGGAGGATCGCATGAGCTTGGGAGTTTATGAGACCAGCCTGAGCGAGAGTGAGACCCTGTCTCTTAAAAACAAAAAGCTGGGAGTTGTGGCAGGCACTTTGCCAGGAGGCTGAGGCAAGATTGAGCCAAGAGTTTCAGGTTGTTGTGAGCTAGGACGCCATGGCACTCTACCAGGCGTGATAAAGTGAAACTCAATCTCAAAAAAAAAAGAAGAAGAAGCCAGGTGTAGTGTCTCATGCCTGTAATCCTAGCACTCTGGGAGATTGAGAAGGGTGGATTGCCCTGAGCTCACAGGTTCAAGACCAGCCTGAGCAAAAGCAAGACCTTGTCTTTAAAAATATCCAGGTGTTAATTAGGCAACACAAGGAAATAAAGGGTATCCAAATGGGAGTAGAATAAGTCAAACTCACCCTCTTTGCTGACGACATGATCCTATACTTAGAGAACACCAAAGACTCGACCACAAGACTCCTGGAAGTCATCAGAAAATACAGTAATGTCTCAGGATATAAAAATCAATATCCACAAGTCAATAACCTTTGTATATGGCAATAACAGTCAAGATGAGAGGCTAATTAAGGACACAACTCCCTTCACCATAGCTTCAAAGAAAACGAAATACCAGGTATATACCTAATAAAGGAGGTGAAGGACCTCTATAGAGAAAATTATGAAATCCTAAGAAAGGAAACAGCAGAGGATCTTAACAAATGGAAGAACATACCATGCTCATGGCTGGGAAGAATCAACATTGTTAAAATGTCTATACTTCCCAAAGCAATCTACCTATTTAATGCCATCCCTGTTAAGGTACCAACATCGTACTTTCAAGACTTGGAAAAAATGATTCTGTGTTTTATATGGAACCAGAAAAAACCCCGTGTAGCTAAGGCAGTTCTTAGTAATAAAAACAAAGCTGGGGATATCACCATTCCAGACTTTAGGCTGTACCACAAAGCCATACTGGTCAAGGCGGCATGGTACTGGCACAAAAATAGAGACATAGACATTTGGAATCATATAGAAACCCAGGAAATGAAACTAACAACTTAAAACCACCTAATCTTCGATAAACCAATCAAGAACATACCTTGGGGGAAAGATTCCCTATTTAATAAATGGTGCTGGGAAAACTGGATATCCACATGTAGAAGACTGAACCTGGACCCTCACCTTTCTCCATTCACAAAAATTGATTCAAGTTGGATAAAGGACTTAAATTTAAGGCATGACACAATAATAATCCCGAAAGAAAGCATAGGAAAAATACTGGAAGATATCGGCCTGGGAAAGACTTCATGAAGAAGACTGCCATGGCAATTGCAACAAGAACAAAAATAAACAAATGGGACTTAATTAAACTCAGAAGCTTCTGTACAGCTAAGGAGACAACAACCAAAGCAAATAGACATCCTACCCAATGGGAAAGGATTTTTGCATATTTTGAATCAGACAAAATCTTGATAACTAGGATCTATAGAGAACTCAAATTAATCCACATGAAGAAAGCCAACAATCCCATATATCAATGGGCAAGAGACATGAATAGAACCTTCTCTAAAGAAGACAGACAAATGGTTGACAAACATGAAAAAATGCTCGTCATCCCTAATGATTAGAGAAATGCAAATCAAAACCACCTTGAGAAACCATCTAACCAGTGAGAATGGCCCACATCACAAAATCTCAAAACTGCTGATGCTGGCATGGATGTGGAGAGAAGGGAACACTTTTACACTGCTGGTGGGACTGCAAACTGATACAATCTTTTTGGAAGGAAGTGTAGAGAACTCTCAAAGAACTCAAGCTAGACCTCCCATTTGATCCTGCAATCCCATTACTAGGCATCTACCCAGAAGGAAAAAAATCATTTTATCATAAGGACACTTGCACTAGACAGTTTATTGCAGCTCAGTTTACAATCGCCAAAATGTAGAAATAACCTAAATGCCCACCAAGCCAGGAATGGATTAACAAGCCATGGTATATGTACACTATGGAATACTATTCAGCCATTAAAAAAATGGAGACTTTACAGCCTTTGTATTAACCTGGATGGAAGTGGAACACATTATTCTTAGTAAAGCATCTCAAGAATAGAGAAGCATTAACCCCATGTACTCAAGTTTGATATGAGGACAATTAATGACAATTATTGACATGGTGGGGGTGAGGAAGGAGAGAACAGAGAGAGAAAGAATGAGGGAGAGGTGGGGAAAGGAAGAGCAGAGAGAGGGAAGGAGCGAGGGGGGTGGGGTCGTGGTGTGTGCCACACCTTTTGGGGGCAAAACATGATTGTAAGAGGGACTTTACCCAATGAATGCAACCAGTGTAACATGGATTCTTGTACCCTAAATGAATCCCCAACAATAAAAAAAAAAAATAGATTATAAAGCAGTGGGCACAGTGTGACCCAGTTTTTATAACATAGAAGCACACATATGTTAGGAAAAATGACTAGAAAGATATGGATACAAACATCTGTGTAAACACATAAATAGAAATTTACAAGTGGTTGAATTTACATGTATTTTAGGGTGGTTAGATGATTGGTGATTTTAAATTTTCTTCTTTTTGTCCATGTGAATTTTCTAAATTTGTATAAGAAATGTTTAATTTTCTATTACAAATGAGCTATGTTATTGAGACATGATTCACATATAACTTACCTTAAAAATATACATTTAATAGTTTTCATTATATTCATATCATCACAATCTAATTTCAGAACACTTTTCTCACACAAATGGGAACTCCATATCCATGATCTATTACAGCTCATTGACCACCCATAGCCCTAAACAACCACTATTACACTTTGCCTCTTTGAATTTGCCTATTTTGGACATTTTATAAGAATGAAATTACATAGTATGTGATCTTTTGTATCTGGCTGTTTTTACTTAGCATACTGTTTTCAAAGTCCATCCATGTTGTAGTACTTTCATATCCATACTTCAGTTCTTTTAAGTGCCAAAGAATATTCCATTGTATGGCTATACCACATTTTATTTATTCATTCATCAGCTGATGGATATTTAGATTATTTCTGTATTTGGGCTACAATACTGCTATAAACAGCCATGAGTGTTTTTTTTCTTTATGTTAGTACTAAAAATAAAGAAATTTTAACACAAGGAGATTATTGATAGGTCATCGTAATAGTCAGAGTGAGATCAGGATGTTAGGTAACAGGACAGTGAAAAGAGACATATTTGGGAAGTATCACCATCAGGTCTTGGTGACTGAACATAGGAAGTAAAGGAAACAGAGAGTCAAGGTTGCTTCTGAGGACCGTGACCCAGGCACTGGGTAATGCCATCCACTGAAATGCACAGAATTAGATCAATCTGCTCAGGCACATGGAATTGGAGAAGCCTGTGGGTGGAGACTTGAGGAGCCTGAAAGAGAGGCGAACAGAGAGATACAAACCTAGATGCACACGGAATTTGGATGGCAGTTGAATGAAACTGCAGGGGAGCATGAAGATGGGATACCAATAATGAAGAGACAGAAAAAGAATAAGAAATCACAAAAGCAGACTAGAAAAGACAGGCCTGAGAGGGGACAGGAACAGTTTTTAGCATTAAAAGAAATGCCAAGGAATCATAAGATTCTAAGAAGGAAATGGTCTCATTGTAAATGCTGAGAAATAGTAAATTAGATTGCAGGCAGTTTTCATGATACTTAGCGGTTACGAAGTTACTTGACAAGGTGAAACATTACTCAGAGAACAGTATTTGAATGACTTGGCCTATGCTGATGATGGGACACAGAGATGGGAGGTAGGCAGACAGAACCCAGGAACTAGCTGCACACAGTTCTGCAGAGTCTTGCAAAGGACTTCGGTTAGTTTGTCAGAATTGAAATACAAACAAGCCCCGTAAACATATGGTCATTGCCCTTATTAACTTCCTTTTGAGAAAAAAAACTTAACTTTCTTTTTTTATGAAATTGGCCGTTGTTACTTCCTTACGGCCATCCATTACAATTATATAGTTGTTTTCCTGTGAGGAGTTTCTATCACAGTGCCTTTTTACAAAAGCTGTTTTTAGAAAATGTGCACAAAATATGGAAGAAAGAGTAAGAGGCCACCTGTCACTCCATCACCTTAGGATAATTATCATTAAGACACACCTCGGTTTATATCCTTCTGGACCAGATTTTGAGAAGTAATATATAACCAAAGCTCAGTCTTCTGTTTTCTGCTTTTTCTGACTTACTTAGCAAGACTTGTCCTGCTTCCATGCCCACGTAACCACTTTTATTTCCTTTGTGATTTTTTTTTTTTAATGTCTTATTTGTCTGGAATGCATTGTGGCATATGGGATGAGCTAGAGAATCTATTTCTTTTTTTTTTTCTCCAAATGGTTGGCCAGTTTCCAAAACCATTTTTTTAACTAATCCATTTTGTCCTTTCACCATTACTTTGAAATGCCACACTAGCACATGTGGTCGGAGTTAGGGTTAGGATAGTCTAAGTTCTCACATATGGAACTAGAGGAAGGATGTGGATCCTTCTACTTAAGGAAGTTTTCATAATTATCCCAGTTGTTGTAATTATAGAAAAGCAAAAGCATAACATACATTCTCTCAAAATCTGATTGACCACTTATAAAATTAGTCTCTACTTGAATATCCTTCTGCATTTAATGCTAGATCAATCCCCGCCTGCTATCCACATTTTACTGGTTAATCCCTCACTGATTGTTAGAAGTTGCTGCAAATCCAGCATACATTGGCTGCAGAGGAAAACTATAAATCTTGCAAATTATGCTAGATTTAATATAAAGTGTTGTTAGAGAACTGCTGTCACATGCAAGGGCAGTGATCAGTGAAAATATCTGGCAGTCAGTACAGCTGGCAAAGAAGAGAAGAAAATTGACAAGAACATTTGACATGATAGATGTTTTTAAAGAAAACGATCTATATATGAAAGGATTAAGAGATCCTCGAAAACAGATGATGCTTTAGAATATTTTTTCCTAAAAAAGAACCTCTGTGTTGAGGGGCTTATAAGGTCAAATATCAGTGTGAACCATAATGCAAATTAAAAAAAAAAATCAAAAAACTTGTTCAATTTTTTGAATGTTGCCACTAAGAATTAGGATATACTTATAAGTATAACCTACATTCTGGGAAACATAAAATAAACTTACTGTTAATTTTAATATTTCTTATTTTTCACATAAATATTTTGTTTGTTTTCCCAATATCTATGATGAAATATTGGTAACAGTTTCAGGTAATCTTCTTTTTTTTTAAAATAGATGTGCTAAGTCCAGGTGCAGATTTGTTATGTGCACATTTTGCACGGGGGTGAAGGTTGGGCGTTAGTGTATCCATCACCCAAATAGTGTAAACTGTACCCAATAGTTTTTCATCTCCTCTTCCACTCATCTACCTTTTGGAGCCTCCAATGTCTGTTATTCCACTCTGTATGTACATATGTACCCACTATTTAGCTCTCACTTATCAGCAAGAACGTGCAGTATTTGACTTTGTGTCTCTAAGTTAGTTATTCCAGTGCCATCATATTGCTGCCAAGGTCATGATATCATTTGTTTTTATGGCTGATTAGTATTCCATGGTGTGTGTGTGTATGTGTGTATGCACCATTTTCCTTAGCTGATCATTTGTTCATGGACACACAGGCTGATTCCATGACTTTGCTGTTGGGAGTAGTGCTGCAATAAACATGAGTACAACTGTCTTTTTTTATATAATATGTTTTCCTTTGGGTAGGTATTTAGTAGTAGGATTGCTGGATCTTTAATGATAAACCTATTTTCAGCTATTTAAGAAATTGCCATACTATTTTCCATAGAGGTTGTACTAATTTATATTCCCATCAATAGTGTATAAGTGTTCCCTTTTCTCTGTATCCTTGCCAACATGTGTTTTCTTGTTTCAGACTTTTAAATTATAGCCCGGTATAAGATGGTATACAATTGTGGTTTTAAATTGCATTTTCTGACAATTAGTGAGGCTGTGCATTTTTTCATATTTGTTGGTCATTTGTCTGTCTTCTTTTGAAAAATGTCTGTTTATGTCCTTGGCCCACTTTTTGATGGGGTTATTTATTTTCTTCTTGTTGAGTTGTTTGAGCTCCTTGTAGATTCTAGACATTAGTCCTTTGTCAGATGCATAGTTTGTAAATATTTTCTCCAATTCTGTGGATTTTCCATTTACTATGCTGATTATTTCTTTTGCTATACAGAAGCCTTTAGTTTAATTAAGTCCCATTTGTCTGTTTTTGTTTTTATTATATTGGCTTCTGAGGTTTTAGTTATAAAATCTTTGCTTAGGCCAATGCTAGAAGAATTTTTGCTGGGTTTTCTTGTAGGGTTTTTATAGTTATAGGTCTTATATTTAACTCAGATAGTTATTTTCTTATATCAATTAGCCTCAAATCTTCAATACATTAATGAGTCCTGAACTTTCTAATTTAGTGCAAGTGCTCTTTTTTTAAATTGCAACATTGTCATTCACTGTTACTTTATAATAAATAATCTGAAAAAGTAAATTTTATGTTCTTTTTTAAAAGTTCCTAATTTATAATCTTATAATTTTATTCCTCTAATTGTACCATATAATCCTTTTGTCAAGTTCTCCCAATTACTTCTGGGACATTATACTAGTATTTACTATTATTAATAGAAGCTCACATTTAGTGAGAATTTGCTATGTGTCAGGCACTTGCTAAGCACTTTCTACGTACTACCATATTTAATTTGGCTGACAACTCTTTAGTAACATACCATTATTATTCCTACATATGGTTGAGAAAAGGAAGAAATAGGCTATGCAATTTGTCCCATATCACATAACTAGTAAAGGGCTAAGATAACTCTGGAATCCATGTAATTCTAATGTGAAAGTCCACTTCACAATAGTATTTTCCCATTTTGGAACTCAGTCTTTTTTTTTTTTAAGTAAAGACAAAGTTTTGTATTGTCTATAAGAAAAACAGGTTCAGAAGCCATTTAGGAATTTTGCCTGAGGCCTTTCCTATATTGAATTCATCTAAATTTTCATAATGAAAGATTTCAAACATAAAATAATTCAAAGGGAGTGGCGCCTATGGCTCAAGGGAGTAGGGCACCAGCCCCATATGCTGGAGGTGGCGGGTTCAAACCTAGCCCCAGCCAAAAAAAAAAAAAAAAAGTTCAAAGGATAAAAACAACAGTTAAATTATATGGACAATATGAAATTAAACACAAAATGTCTCATCAAGCATCTAAATGAAATCTTAGAGAATCAAATTTCAATTCTGTTCAAATGGGTCATTTTGAAGTAGCCTCAAAATAACATCACATTCTTAAGGCAAAAAAGGTTATTAACTCAAGTTTAAAATATTAAAAAGTGGAAGTTATAAATATATCTCCCAAAAGGACAGACTAGATACCTTATTCAGACTTTAACTTTGTATTCAGATTTGTGCTTTGTATTTTCTGCTACCCACTTAATATATAAAGATACACAAACTATTAATTCCTGGATAGTTCATATCACATCTTAAAATAATAGATCTACATCTGTGAAATGATTTTGATCTATATCTGTGAAAAGTCTCAACTTATTTATCAAACTTGTTTTGCTTTCTCCCCCTGCCTTGCTGCCTTTTGGCCAGAAACCTGGTAGTGCCAAAGAAAATACAGCTGAAGCTGTGGTCAGTTACGACTTCTGACTTATTTGACCACACTGGGGTACTTGATCATCCTGGTTAATCAGTCTTCCAGCCCTTTCTCCACGCCTGTCTTTCTCTACCTGCCCTCCTGTGGAAAGCACACCCATTTGCTCTCCTAGCTTCCATCTGATGGGCTGTCACTTACTCTACCACTTCTTGGTGTGCAATGCATTATCTAGATGAAACTAAGTCTAAAAGAACCACAAAGAGGTAATAAAATCTTCAGTGTTCAAGAAATTAACATTATTAGTTAACAAATATCATGAGTTAGGCCCACCCACTGTGCATTAAGTCTTTGATATGTGCTTGAGAGATTCAAATCTTCACCGTAATTAGGGCTATTGAAATAGGAAATATTGTCCTAACTGAGGTCATACAAGGAAGCTTGAGAAATCTAAAGCAAGTCTTTCTTTTTTTTTTTTTTAATTCATTGAGGGTACAAGAAACCATGTTACACTGGTTGCATTTGTTGGGTAAAGTCCCTCTTACAATTGTGTTTTGCCCCCAAAAGGTGTGGCACACACCAAGACCCCAAGACCCCACCCCCCTCACTCCTTCCCTCTCTCTGCTCTTCCTTTCCCCACCCCTCCCTCATTCTT
>CAUYON010001059.1:0-62439 GCA_963573935.1 Arctocebus calabarensis
GGGGTTGAGACAATTTTTGAAATGCTCCCAGAATTTGTAATTCCAATTTTTCGTCTATTTTATTGATGTTGTTTGCAATCCAAATTTTGAATTCAATTTCTGACATCTCAGCCATCTGTTTATGCAAAGGATCATCATTTGTGTCCGCCAAATTGTTCCTTGGGGGGGGGGGGGTTGATCTACTCTGGTTGTTCATGTTTCCAGAGCTTTTCCACTGATTCCGCCCCATATTTATTTTGCACCATTTGGCTGGGTGAGTAGGTAAGAATAAGTTGGGTTGGGGGTTCTAGGAGTAGTGATTGACTAGTCCTTCCTTTGCCTGTAAGCTGGGACTGGTGTTTGTACCTTTCCCCCTAGATTTTGCCAACCCGTACTTTGCTACTGCCTGCGCAACTGGGGGCCTTCTTGATGTGGTGGGGTTAAGTGGCTCTGTCTTATTTTCAGCTGGTCTCTATCTTACCCTAGAGAATCGGTTACTCTGTGTTGGATTCTGAGCTGTGGAGGAAAACCTGCAGTTAGGTCACCACGCCCTCCACAACAATTCCACAACAATTGGAAAGGAAAATCAAACCTTCCCACTACCACACAACCAGTGTACAGCATTGGAAAGTCCTCAGGTGATTGGTCCAGTTGAAGAGATACCAATCAATTGTCCCAGCCAGTACCAACCTCAAATCAAAGAGTTGAAAAGTCTCTGGCGTCTAGACAGCAGAAGTCTGCTGGCAGCTTTAGTATAACTCGCTCCAGGCTTCTGTGAGCTCAGGAGGGCCCCCCCCCAGTCAGTAAATTAGCCTGGGAAGGTTGATGCCTCTTTCCCCACCTTGCCCCTCTGTCACACCCAGTCTTTGGTAACCCTGCAGGGCTGTGGTCCAGTTCCCTCCAATGAGCAGATGCTCTAGAGGTTTGCGCCTGCCTAGGTCACACGGGGCTCTGTGGCTCCTCAGCCAGTCCACCAGTTATGTCAGTGTTGGCAGGGGGGGAGGTGAGGCCTGACAACCTGGGTACTTGATAGGGGCTGGGGCAATTCACTCAGTTCCAGTCCTGTCCCTGATTGATGTAAAGTAGATGAAGAAGCTGATAGTACAGAACAAGTTCCCAGAATTTCTGCCCTGTGGAAGAGACGCTGGGCTGCTAATTGTCCTGACTCAGTCTGTGAGCTTCAGCCCTTTGTCTCAGCTGTCATCCCCTGAGGGCCAGGTGTGGCCGAAATTTAGCAAAGCTTTCTCAGCGCTGGGCTTGGTACCTCAGGGAACCGCTTCTCCACTTCCACCAGCCACCTCTCTGCTTACTCTCCTCTCATCACTCCCGAGCCAGGAGAATAGCACAGACCAGCAGCAGCCCGCGCCCTGTCCACACCCCTCGAGAAACTGTCTAAGAATCTGGACTCCATGGGGGACAGACCTCAAGTTGAGAGTGGAGGGGAGTGCCAGGAGTTCCAACTTGCAGGTACAGAATATATACAGTTTTATACAGCTTTACGCCTGGCAGGAGAGTGCTGCGGCACCTTAGTAGGGGAAGGAGGTCCGGTTTTTAGAGGGTCTCTCCCGTGGGGTAGAGTGGGAGGACATCTGTACTGTGTTCACTTGTTTGTATGGAGGTATGGAGTATACTGCGAGCTGTTCTCTTGGGGAACATCCGCTTGGTGATGTGCTCTGTACCTTTTATTTGTATCCTTGGGGTCGCAGGTCGCTCCAGCAGGGTTGATGTGCGTTCCTCGACCTTGTCTCTTAGCTCAGCTCCAAACCATTGGCTTTCTCGCTAAATTTCTGTCCTTTAACTCTCCTTCTGAACGGGAGCATCTGCAGAAAGCTGGCTACAGACCGCCATCTTGGCTCATTCCCCAAACAACAGATTTTCAATGACAATAAAAATGTCTTCTATTGGAAGACGATATCATACAGTATTTTCATAGCTAGCGAGAAGTCAATGCCTGGCTTCAGAACTAGGGGCTAATGCAGCTGGCAAAGTTGAAGGCAATGCTCATTCCCCTTCTGTCAATCCTGACATCTGCTTACAGTATGGTTTACTGAATATTTTAAGCCTACTGTTGAAACCAACTGCTCAGATAATAAGATTACTTTGAGTCTCGGCACCCGTAGACCAGTGGTTAGGGCGCTGGCCACATATAAAGGGCTGGAGGGTTTGAAACCTCCAAATCCTGCCAAACAACAATGACAACAACAACAACAATAAAATAGCTGTACTTCATAAACTTAGTTGATAAGGCAGTAAGGTTTGAAAGGATTGATTAATTCTCAAAGAAGTTCTACTGTGCCAAAAAAATGCTATCAAAAAGCATTGCATGCTACAGAGAAATCTTTCATGTTTGGAAGACTCAATTGTTGCAGCAAACTTCACTGTTGTTTTATTTTAAGAAATTGCCACAGACACTCTAGGCTTCAGCAACCACCATTCTGATCAGTCAGCAGCCATTAACATCTAGGCACAACTCTCCATTAGCCAAAAGATTACGACTCACTAAAGGCCCAAATGATCATTAGCATCTTTTTGCAATAAAGTATTTTTTAAATTAAGGTGTGTGCTTTGCTTTTTAGATAATGCTGTTTTACACTTAATACACCGCAGAAAGGCATGAGCATAGCTTTCTGATAATATTCATGTGACTTTTTTTATTGCAACATTGCTTTATTATAGTGATGCAGAATTGAATCCACAGTCTCTGTGAGGTATGCCTATGTCTTAATGGTTGCTTTGATCAGATGAAAAGCAACTAGCCCTGTCCTTGGGAACCCACAGGAATCTTTTGTCTTTATTTTTTATTCACAGAGCTTAGTTTAGGTATAACTGACAAAAGTTGTATATATTTATGGTATATAATGTGATGTTTGATATGCCATTGTGAAATCATTACTACAGTCAAACTAACCTATTCATCACCTCATAGTTCTTTTGTGTGTGTATGTGTTAATATGCAAGTGTGCTGAGATTGTTCAAGATCTATACTCTTGGAAAATTTCAAGTACAGAGTATGTTAACTGTAGTCACTGTGCTATAATTAGATCTCCAGGAACTATTTCTCCTGTCTAACTGAAACTTTATCTTTTGACCAATATCTCCTCATTTCTCTTCCCCAACCCCAGCTCATGGCACCATTCTACTTCTGTAAGTTCTACTTTTTTAACATGCTATGTATAAATGGAATTACACAGTATTTTGCATAATATAATGTTCTCCAGATTAATCCATGTTGTCACAAAGGACAGAATTTTTCATAAGGCGGAATAATATTCCATTATGTGTGTGTTTTCATGCGTCTCGTTTTCTTTGTCATTTATCTATCAATGGACACTTAGCTTGACTTCCTATCTTGACTATAATGATAATATTGCAGTAAGCATGGGAGGAAAGATGCCTCTTTGAGGTACTGATTTTCTTTCCTTTAGATATATATACAGAAGTGAGATCACTGGATCATATGGTAGTTTAATTTTTTAATTTTTGAAGGACTCATACTGTTTTCCATAGTGGCTGTACTGATTTACATTCTCATCAACAATATACAAGGGTTCCCTTTTCTCTGCATCCTCATCAACACTTACCTTTCATCTTTTGATAATAGCCATTCTATCAGGTGTGAGGTGATATCTCACTGTGGTTTTAATTTGCATTTTTTGATGATTAATGATGTGGAACATTTTTTAATATACCTCTTGGCCATTCGTATGTCTTTGTGAAATATCTGTTAAGGTCATTTGCCCATTTTTTAATTGGGTTGTTTTCTTCCTATTGAGCTGTTTGAGTTCCTTACATATTTTGGGTATTAACTAACCTTTTATTGGAGATATGGTTTACAAATACATTTTCTCATTTCCTAGGTTGTCTTTTCACTTTGTTGATTGTTTCTTCTGCTGTACAGAAGCTTTACAGCTTAATATAATCCCTTTGGTTTATATTTGTTTTTGTTCCTTGTGCTTTTGAGCTCATATAAAAAAAATTGCCCAGACCAAAGTCATAGAGCTTTCCCCTATATTTTCTACTAATAGTTTAGCAGTTTCAAATTTGAAACTTTTCAAAATACATTTTGAGTTGATTTTTTTCAGTGGTATGAGAAAAGAGCCCAATTTCACTTTTCTGCTTATAGATACTCAGTTTTCCAAGCACCATTTATTGAAGGGACTACCCTTCCTCTGTTGGAAGCTTTCCTGAAGATTAATTGAATGTGAATGTGTGGATTTATTTCTGGGTGAGAGCCACGGGATTCTAATGGAATTTTCACAGCTGTGGTAGTTTCTTAAACTGGCTGTTGGGACTATTTTTTTCAGAAATATTTTTAATATTTTTTAATTGTGGTATAAAACATAGCATAAAATTTATCATCTTAACCATTTTTAATTGTACATTTTAGTAGTGTGAAGTATATTCATGTCTTTGTGCAACAGATCTCTAGAACTTTTTTATTTTGTAAAACCAAAACTCTATACCCATTGAACAACTCCCCATTCTTCCCTCCCTCCAGCTTCTGACAACCACCTTTCTACTTTCCGTAAATTCAACTACTTTAAATATCTCATAAATATCACTGTATGATAAGTGGACTCATAGAGTATTTGTCATTTCATAACTGGCTTATTTCATTTAGTATAATATCCGCAAGGTTATTTCACATTGTAACACATGATAGGATTTCCTTCCTTTTAAAGACTGGATAATATTCAATTGTATTTATTTACCTTTTCTTTGTATAGTCATCTATTGATGATCAGTGTATTCACAAGTTATATATAGTCAGTTTTTCATTAAAATGCAGCTAGATCTTGGGTGACTGTGAGAATAGCGGTGAAAATATCTAGGCCACCCATTCTTAGAATCAAATGCTTCCTGAGCCCTGAGAACACTTATGTTGATCTTATATCTTGACTATTGTGAATACTGCTGCAGGGAACATGGGTTTGCAAATATCTCTTCCCTGCTCTGCATTCAATACTTTTGGATATATACCCAGAAGTGGGATGAGTGTTGGAGCATGTGGTAATTATATTTTTTATTTTTTGGAATTGTCATGTAGTATTCCAAAATGACCCATACAAATTTACCTTCCCCCCAATAGTGCACAAATTAGTTTCTACACATCCTTGCCAACATTTGTTATATTATGGATTTTTTTTTCTGGATAGTAGCCATCCTAGAGGTGATATGTCATAGTTTTCCTTTGCATTTTTCTAATGTTTAGTGATATTGAGCACCTTTTTACATGCTTATTGGTCATTTGTATGTGTCTTTGGATAAATGTCTATTTAGGTTCTTTGCACATTTTTAAATTGGGTTTCATTTTTGTCATTGAGTTGTAGGAGTTCTTTATATAGTCTAGATAGTATTCCATAATTTGACATACAGCTTCAAATATTTTCGCCAATTACATATGTTCCCTTTTTACTCTATTGAACAATTGATCTGTTTGATATTTGATGCCATAATTTGTAAAAATCTTTTGCTGGTCTACTGAGGTATAACAAGTAGTTTCTCTTGCCCAAGTAAGTTGACTTTGAGGTCTACTTCTGTGCTGATTTCATGTCATGAGATTTTCATATAACCAATAATAATCTTTTTTTTTTTTTTATTGAATCATAGTTGTGTACATTAGTTCAACCATGGGGTACAGTGTAGGGGCTTTACATGCAATCTGAGATATTTTATCAACCTGATTGACATACCATTCATGATATTTTCTCATTTACTATATGAAAACATTTTTGATCCTTGTTTAGAAGTTTTCTCGTGACCCTTCGAATATGTACCACACATGTGAAAAACAAAATAAAAACAAAAAAAAGCAAACAAAAAACTCTGATCAGTTCTGCAACCTTCAGTGAATCAGTTCATGTTTCTGAGCTTCAGTTTCTTTATTTATATGATAAGAACAGTAAGCCCTATCCAAGCCTCATGCTTATAAAGAACATATGAGGTAGCTTATTTAATAATAGTTTATATTGTTTATTTTTACTTATATTAGTATTGGTCAATATAGTAGTTACAAAAATTCCAGGAACTACATATGGTATGTACATGCATATGTATGTATTGATATCTATATGTCTGTGTCTTTATATACACATAAGCATATAAAAATGTATGGATGCATACATTCACCTATTGGTGTGTACATATTTATACACATTTCTGCTTTGGCTTTCTGAGTCTCGCTCGATGAAGCTGTACTCTTATTACAGCAGTACTCTTACAGGGTGTATTATATTTGTCCTAATTTCACTGCCTATGAATAATCATCTCCTTCTCTAGCTTCCTCCATGCACCTGCCATTTGTGACCGTGAGAAGGCTCACTTCCCAGGGCTACAGCTGTCAAAGGTTAATATTCTGTATTATGAATTAAGTATCAGGTAACTTTTTTAAGGAAAAAATAAGTTTTGCATTTTTCCCAAAACCTGTCAGAATGTAGTGGAAAATATGTGTGTGTTTCCCATATGAGATTCAACCCTGGAGATAAAACCCATGAATTAGAAGTCTTTGAACTGAGAATGTGGTCATTTTAATGCCTAATTTACAAATAAGCTAGGGCTGCTCAGATATGATCTTCTGGGTGTATACAATGTCTAGCATAAATTAGGGAAGTGACATTTTCACACTGAAGTACTATGAGCACTGAAAGTAAATACAAAAACTGGCAACATAGAAAAGGAGAAAGTTCCTCAAATTATTACCTGGATAGTTATGGCAAAGAACCAATCCTGGAGATGGAAGGAGGTAGAAGAACACAGTAAATAAATAAATTATGAGCTTTAGCTAATAATGACTTCTTATTAACATGAACACCTTTTGCATGTGGAATGTGCTTTTTTTATTTATAAAGCCCTTTCATTTGCCATATCTCCTCTCTTCCTCACAGTAACACTGCTAGGGAGGCAAGTCAACAAGGCATTTTTCTCATTTTGCAAACAGGTATCTGAAGTTCAATAAGCCCAAATATTTTGCCTGTTGTCCCCTTAAAGGAACCAGAGAAGTCTAAACTACCAATTAAAGACTGTTTCTAAAACATAAATTTTATTTCCTATGACCTAATATCAGTTATTTCATTACTTTTTTATGTTTTCCAAGCACCCTAAATTAAAAGTATCAGATAAGCTTGTAGAATTACACAATTCAAAAGTTGTATCTGCATTTATGCAGGGTGCCAACAATATCCAGTGTGTGTGTGGACTCCAGTAGCTTGCAAAACCTCAGGGACCCACTCCTCACCACAGAAACTGGATCACCCTTATCAGGAACCACTACATTAACATGGTTTGCAAAGTGACCTATTTGAAAGGAGCCTGTCTCAAATACAAGGTCTTAATCAGCAAGAGATTTATTATCTCACATAACAAGAGGTCCAGAGGTGGAGCAACCTCTAGACTGAGTGACTCAGTAGCAGTATTTGCACCATCCTTAGGCTGGAGGCCAACTGGCAACGAATGGTTGAAGAAAACGACCATTTCTTCTTCAGGAATTATATAGTAGGAGAGGGGAAATTTTTCCCAAAAACCTATGGCAGACATCCAATTGATCTGTATTGAATTTAGGTCATTCGTGAGCTAATCATTAGTAAGAGGAATAGGGTTATCCTCACATCACTTGGGCCCAACCTGGAGTTTGGGTAAAATCAACTTCTCTAAGGGGCTATGGAAGAGAAGAATAGAGAGCAAAATCAACTTCAGCTAGGAGGACAGTGAAATACAAGCTGAAAAGGCGACAACAGTGCTCAGCAGGGACACGTGGGCATTTCTACCTGTAGGGACAGAACCACATAAAGAAATGCTTGCGTGGAAATCCTCATATGAGATGACAGAGTTTGCTTTATAAACTCTTTTAAAATGGAAGCCAATACCTGACAGTTTAAGTATATTTTCATGGTTTATTAACTTGAATTACAGAAAGTGACCATTTGTGAAAGGATACAAGAATTGCAATTAATGATATATTACTTTATATTTTTATTTGTTTGTTTATTTATTTATTTATTTATTTGAGACAGAGTCTCACTATGTCACCCTCAGTAGAGTGCTTTGGCATCACAGCTCACAGCAGCCTCAAAGTCCTGGGCTTAATTGATTCTTTTGCCTCAACCTCCCAGTAGCCGGGACTACAGTTGCCCACCACAACACCCGGCTATTTTGGTTGTTGCAATTGTCATTGTTGTTCAGCTGGCCTGGACTGAGTTCGAACCCACTAGCTTCAGTGTACATGACTGGTGATGTAACCACTGTGCTATTAGTGCCGAGCCAACAACATAATACTTTTAGTAATTCGTTCACAAAGTTAATTAATCAATTTAACAAGCGTTCATTGAGCGAGTATTACATTCTGGGTAGCATTCTAGGCACTCAGCATAATTTAGCCACTGTGTGTGTTTGATTGGGCGGAGACAAACACACATGTGTACTATAACATGTTTCTTTAATACTGTACAAAGTAGTGTGGAAACATGGCCCAACACACTGAGTCCAAACTAAAGAGCAATTTATACACATGCATACATACACATATGTGATGAAAAATCATGAATAAATATAATAAATAAATGTGTGCATATGAAGGAAATTAGTAATATTTTACTTCAAAATATATTTCTTTGACATATTTTGAGATAGCTGCCATGACTCTCTCAGCACTACAAAGCTGTCTTTTGAGGGAGGAGGAAGTTACAAATGTAGAGAATTTGCATTAATACAATCTGGTCTAGCCTTACCTGATCTAGGAAAAATTAACTGAGAGCTCTCTGAGGATTGGGACCTACAATGTTTCCTCTATATAACAAGACCACCTATGACAGCTAGTCAAGCCTTTTCCTTTTGTCTCCCCTAAGCCTATTTGACTGTTTCCAAACCCTTGTTCTTTAAAAACCTCTGTACCTGAGTGTTCCCATGAAATGAAATGAAATTTGTACCTTTTTCTTCCTGTTAATCTAATTGCTTTATGTCAGTGGTTTTTCAGCCAACCTTTATGGGATAGGGGTCTTTGCTCTCTACATTTTGGCCAAACTTTAGGAGGAAAGAGGCCTTTGATCCCTACACATATTTCCTCATCTTAGATGGAAAGTCTTTATTGTGGACTGTGTTTTTCTACTTCAACACTCTAAGCGTATAGACTTTTTTTCTTTTTTTTTTTTCTTTTTGTTGGGGCTTCATTGAGGGTACAAGAAACCATGTTACACTGGTTGCATTTGTTGGGTAAAGTCCCTCTTACAATCGTGTTTTGCCCCGAAAAGGTGTGGCACACACCAAGACCCCAAGACCCCACCCTGTCGCAACAATTCTTGAGAGTACTTGTGTTTGACCTTCCCCAGCTCTCCACCTACAGCCTCTCCCCACAATGTCAGAGGCAGGAGTGGGGTGGCAGGACTGGTCTCCGGCCAACCTTGTCAGCTCCCTCATGTGGGCCCTCAGGCAAGTGACTGACCAAGTGGTCAGTGCCTTGGTGTTCCCCTCCATGAAATGATTAAGGAAAGTATACCCGCCTCCTAAAACAGAACGGTGCCTGGCAGCTCACACCAACAGTCAGAATGGGGCCGGGTGCGGTGGCTCACATCTGTAATCCTACCACTCTGAGAGGCCGAGGTGGGAGGATCCCATGAGCTCAGGAGTTCCAGACCAGCCTGGGCAAGAGCAAGACTCCACCGCTACTAAAAATAGAAAAACTAGCCAGACATCATAGCAGGTGCCTGTAGTCCCCACTGCTCAGGAGGCTGAGGCTGTAGGATCGCTTGAGCCCAAGTGTTCGAGGTTACAGGGAGCTATGATAATGCCACTTTCACTCCAACCTGGGTGACAGACACTTTGTCAAGAATTCCAACCAAGACCTGGTGACAAATCCATACATGTATTCAATCGTTCCTGACATACTTACCGAGTGCCTCCTGTGTGCCAAGCATTGTTCTAGGCCCAGGGATACAGCAATGAATAAAACAATTCTTTTTTTTTTTTTTTTTTTTTTATTGATAGAGTCTCACTTTATCGCCCTGGGTAGAGTGCCGTGGCGTCACACTGCTCACAGCAACATCCAGCTCTTCGGCTCAAGCGATTCTCTTGCCTCAGCCTCCCTAGAAGCTGGGACTACAGGCGCCCACCACAGCGCCCGGCTATTTCTTTGTTTTTGCAGTTCGGCCGAGGCCGGGCTTGAACCCGCCACCTTCGGTATATGGGGCCGGCGCCCTACTAGCTGAGCTACAGGAGCCGCCCAATAAAACAATTCTTGACCCTCACCCTACAATAGTCTCCTTTCTCTCCAAAAGTGTTAAAAACCAACTTAAAGCACAGTTGTACCAACAGGGGAAAATGAATAAAAATTTAACAATAGATCAACAGCCCATAAAGTCTGGATTTCATTTTATAAAACAGAGCTGTCTTTCTTTGTTTGGTTTATAATACTTATTCTAATTTGTGGGAAAATGTGCAGATATTAGGTTAGTTATTGGAGAGTTCTGGAATGATTTCCCAAATGAAATGAAGCCATAAATAATTCTAAAAATATTTTATAGGGAAAACAGAAATGAAAGGCTGAAAAACACAATAAAAATTCTGTGGTCTCTGTTAAAAAAGGAAAACATAAAATAAATTGAACTTCATTTCCTATATTTGTATCATCCACAGTCAGAAGTGAGATGAAGATGGCCTCATTTTAGCCACAGATGGGGCTATAAATAGACAAGGTAAAATAAGTATAAAGTGAGAGTGACTGAATCAGTCCAAAGAAATCAAGGAGTTTGCTTTTGGAGGGCATGCGCAGATTTCCTACTGAGTCTTGTCCTGCATGGAAAGGAATGGAAATTCACTTTCTAAATCCAGTGTTGGCCAGTACTGCAGATTCCCATTAGAAAGCTAGTGCTTGGTTAGTTCAATCGTAATTTATCATTTTATGGCCAGCTATTATAACCTAGAGATAATCTGATTAGTACTAACATCCCAAGAAGAGTAGGACAGTTTTCTGCTCATTATTAGTTATGTTACCTTTTAGGGATGTTTTCGCAAAGTGCCATAGCCTGGATTAAACAACATAAATTTATAGTCTGGCAGTTTTGGAGGCTGGAAGTTCAAGAGTGAAGTTTCAGCCTGGTTGATTCGTTCTGAGTGCTTTGAGGGAGGATCTATTTCGTGCTTCTTTCCTAGATTTTGATGGTTTGCCAACAATCTTTAGCATTACTGGGCTTGTGGATTCATCACTCAGATCTAGGCCTTCCTGGCATCTCCCTATCTGCATGTCTATTTCTGTGTTCAAATTTCCCCTTTTTGTAAGGACATATCCATATATGAGGTTGGACAATTAAGTTTGCCAACTCGTCATAGAAAAAGTGCTTTGAAGGGTGGACTAGGCTTTGGTGTGAGTGTACAGCTTCCTAAGGGGAGTACTTGGAAGGTGACCATAGTGGTATTCAGCAATGAGGGACGTAGCAATTTTTCTAGGATGAGTTCGAGAATTTAATTGTCTGACCTCAGAGAGTTCGAGCCCACCCGAATGACCTCATCTTTACTTGATCAGCATCTGCAAAGACCCTATTTCCAAATAAGATCACACTCACAGGTACTTAGGACTTCAACATTTTCTTGGGAGACACAATTCAACCCATAACATAGTGTGAAATATTTAAAAAGAAGAAGGAGAAAAAACTCTGTCCCTTCATTGGATCCTCTTGGATATCTTTAAAGGATTGTGCTTAAGGACAAGTGGATCCTTCCAGTGAACTCATCACTCTTCCTATGTAGGTGTTACATTTCCAGCCGAGCCCTCCTTCCTGTGTGTGTGTGTGTGTGTGTTTGATTTCCTTTGATTTCTGGCCAGCACGTCCTATTTAACTAGCCTTTTGTTAACAGGGCCAACCTGGAGATAAGCTATGCCAAAGGACTTCAGAAACTGGCAAGCAAGCTGAGCAAAGCTCTGCAGAACACAAGGAAAAAGTAAGTCTCATGGCAGAGGTAAGGCAAAATCATTCTTCAAAATAATAAGAAGTGACTTATGTTCCTTTCTAGCTTCCTCTGACAAACGCGGCAGGTATGTAGCGTCAAGCAGGGATTTCCAGCTTGGTGCCAGGGACTGTTTTAAAGATTTTTGAGATACTCCCAATTAATCCTCACTGCAAGCCTTGAGAGGTCTTCTTATGACCCTTATTTACAGACAAGGACTTGAGCCTTGGAGAGTTTAAGAAACTTGCCCCAAGCACACCGATAGTGGGTTTAGAGCTGGATTCATCCTGGGTTTTTCTGACTCCTGAGGCCACATTCATAATAGGCCTTGGGGAGGGTAATTAACTGGGGAAGTCAAGTCAGTTGTCAGGTCAGAAGCCTTGGGGTCAGGAAGTATGAGTTCTGCATTGGTTCTACTCTGTGACATTTGATGAGCAATCTGGCCTCTCTGTGCCTTGATTTCTCCTTCTGTTGGATGGAGTAAAAGTATGCGCTCTATTGCCTGTGTGTGTGTGTGTGATGGGGTGCATATAAAATGAGATAAAGTACATAAAGAGCTTAACACAGGGAGTTGCTAACAAAAGGTTGGCTCACATTCTTCTCAGTACGTTGTAGCACCAAGAATGAAGTAGATTCCTTTTTGGTAAGGAGAGAAGAAATATTGGTGTTTGAAAAATGGCTCATCAGGGATACTTTGCCACAAATTTTTTTTTTTTTTTTTTTTGCAGTTTTTGGCCGGGGCTGGGTTTGAACCTGCCACCTCCAGCATATGGGGCCAGCGCCCTACTCTTTTGAGCCACAGGTGCCGCTCTGGCACAAAGATTTTTGACTAATGCATGCAGATGTGACCCTAAACTGATGGTGTCATTGTAGAGATTGCTTTTGTTGAAGAAAGAGGGAGGGAACAAGAAGGAAAAAGGAAGGCTTGGAAAGTTCAAATTCCTATTTCTCCTGAGGCATCATCTGTAATAGAAAATGGCTTTGAAATTGCTCTTTTAGCTTTATTTTTATTTTTAGACAGTATTTTAGTAGACTACAAAGGACCCAGAATAGACAGTGGTTGAGTATAGATAGATTTCCATTCAGACTGCCCGACTTTAAATTCTATTAATAGCTTTCCCACTTAACAGCTGAGTGACCTAGGACAATTTATCTTCTCGTTATCTCTTTAAAATGGTAAAACATGTACTTTACCTATCTTGTATGGTTGGTATGAGGATTAAATGAGGTAATATAAGAGGTGTGCTTAGCCGAACACCTGACATGAAGCAAAAGCTTCGTAAATGTCCCTTAGAATTTCGATTCTAATTGTCTCCTAAAGAATGAGGAGTGTTGGGGTATAGGGAGGGGTGTTGCAACCCTGGGTACAACCAGCTACTCCAAAGAGTTGGCACGTCCAGAATGTTTGGTTCACTGGGACTAGCACGATATTTAATGCGAAATATTAATTAGCTTTTCTCTATACCAAGATCTGAGTCAGATGCTTGTACAGACAGCCCAAGTAATTTCTGCTTTAAATTATCAGTGAAGTGAGGGTCAGAGAAACCAACTGGTTCTTCCAAGGTCATGCAGGAAACAAAAGTGAGCACCTCCATTTACCTCCAGCTGCCCCTGAGGCCCCACACTCAGGGGCCTGCCCTTGTGCCCAGCTCCTCTAAGGGGCACATGTCAGATTCTCTTCTCACAAGTGTGCCTGACTTCCTGTTAAAAAATCAACTCTATTGAGGTTTAATTAACATGCAATCATAAGCACCCGTTTTAAGCATATGTTCTGGTCAGTTTGCCTAAATACACTGCACAGCCACCACTAAAATCAAAACATAGACGTTTTCCTCCCCCCAAAAGATGCCTCATGCCCATTCGCATTCCTTCCCCACACTCAGCCTTAAGCAACCGGATCTGCTTCCTGTCAATATAGATTAGTTCTCTCTTTTCTGCCCTCGCTTACTGTGGGAAGCACACAGCAGGTGCTCTCTTGTGTCTAGTTCTGTGCCTGGTTCAGGGTGTGCCAAAAATTTGGCATCTTTGGTCTACTCTCATTCTCAGACTGCAAGGTGCAGACCGAGCCGTCTACAGGCAAAGCCTCTGAGCCATTCTGATTGGGCAGGGATGACGATCCTCCCCTCCCCCTTCATCAGAATCTACCCAGGCCACTCTCTCTAGGGCTTGTTGATATGATTGGACTTACTGTGCCAACCTACAGAGGCAGAATATATGGGCCACTGTGGGCTGGGTCCCTCCTGTGGGAGAAAATGACTCTTGCCTTCAATCCTCCCTCTCTGCCATGAGAGACAGCAGTGCTAGGCTTCGTGTTAAATTCGGATACCACTCACAAGACCATAAAGTAGCTGAGCTGTTGACCTAAAACCCAGCAAGGAAGAGGAGCTGGACTCCAACCCCAAGAGCTGCAGCAGGATGCGGCCAGGGCTCTCAAGCCCTTTATCCTGTAACTTCTCTGAGTCTCAGTTTATTCATCTGTGAAATGAGGAGCCGAAAAGACTGTCTTTGACCTTCGCATCCTATCACCCACCTGTTCCCACCTGTGGCCACTTTATTTCCCTGATTCTCTACAGACATGAAATGAGAAATGAAAATCTAAATGAAAAATGACTGGGGGGAAAAAATCAGTCTATATAATGAATAGAGTGCAAATAAATATATTGGCAGAATTTAATCTCCTGGAGAAAATGAAATAAAGTTAGAGAATGCATGCAATTGCTGACTGCAGCATATCAGACACGACGCCTTTGTTTTCAGAGTTTACTTGAAAAATGATGCCCACTTTTTCCCTTCTGTTTTTGCCTCTAGCTGTCTCAGCAGTGCCTGGGCCTGGGCCTCAGAGGGCATGAAATCCACAGCTGACCTGCATCAGTGAGTGCCCCTGTCTGCCTTGCTCCAAATCCAAAAGGAGCAGTAAATAAGTAAAGCGACTGTGCTACAAGTACTGCCTTTCCAACTGGCACTGAATCCGTACGCCAGAGCACAGCATTTTATTGCCCCGGAAAGTAATTCAGAAAGTAGATGTAAACCCTAATACTACGCTTATGTGTCTTTTGTGTTTTATTTCCAGAAAACTTGGCAAAGCAATCGAGTTGGAAGCAATAAAACCAACTTATCAAGTCCTGAATGTACAAGAGAAGAAGAGAAAATCAGTGAGTCAAAACTTTTCCTTTCTCTCTTGGGGCCTAGGGAGGAAAAGGTGATCTGAGAGTAGATCCAGGTTTCAAGAATTTATCATAAAATGATTAAAAGCACAAATCCAAGATTTGTATAGAAGGATGTTTGTTAGAGCATTATCTATAGTAGTGAACAACTGGTAACTACTTCATCATTCAAAGAAAAGATGACATATTCAAGCAAGGGAATACTTTACAACCATTAAAAATCATATTGTAGCCAGGAGCCGTGGCTCACGCCTGTAATTCTAGCAGTCTGGGAGGCCAAGGTGGGTGGATTGCCTGAACTCACAGGTTCAAGACCAGCCTGAGCAAGTGTGAGACCCCATCTCTAAAAAATAGCTGGGCATTGTGGCAGTTGCCTGTAGTCCTAGCTACTCAGGAGGCTGTGGCAAGAGAATTGCTTGAGCCCAAGAGTTAGAGGTTGCTGTGAGCTGTGATGCCACAACGTTATACCGAGGGTGACAAAGTAAGACTCTGTCTCCAAAAAAAAAAAAAAATCCTACTGTATACGAATTTAACCACATGGGAATTTTCTCACAATATAGTGTTAAAAAAGCAGAATGAAGACATCTAATAGCTAACATCACCTCAATTTTATAAAATGAATGTGTATACTTGCATAGAAAAAAAAAACTGGAAGAACCATCCCAAGATGTTAATAAGAATTATCTTTAGATGGTAGAATTGGGGGTTATTTTTAATTTCATTTTTTGTACATTTTAGCATTTTTGTTTTTCTATGATTTTATTTATTTGTAAATAGAAAGATAAGCACAATTTTTTGAAAGATTCTTTTTATGCATATCAACTTGAAATTTTATAAAGGTAATAATGGGTAAATACTTTCAATTAAAGAAAATAGCTAAACAATTCTTTAAGAGGCACCTGGCCTCTCCTAGGATATCCTCTGGTTTTTAATAAATATTGCTTGGCTCTGATAGGACTGGCGTCACAGTAGCTATTTGTCTCAGGGCCAAGTGCAGGTAAGACATTCCTAAACCATAATAGGTGGTTCTCGTGAAGGGAAGGGGTAGGAGCTAAGGGGAGTTTCAAGGCTAATAAAGGCAGATTTAAAGCAGGTGCTAACAGTAGCAGCTCAGAAGGAAGAGGGGATTTGAGAATGCTCTGATGGAAGAGAAATTATTAAAAAATTATTCCAACTCACTAAACCGAGTCAGCAAGCATAATTGATGTTCGTATGGACGTACATGTGTTATACCAGAATGGATACTGTCTCGAGGTCTAGAGTGATGGATAGAAATGTATAAGAATTCCTAGAAAGCAATATCATCTTCTGCCTTTGCAAGCCAACCTAATAAAAACCAGACACTAGTGTGTATCTTATTAATTGCAAAATCTTTTTCAGGCTACATAATAATGTGATAGTTATTAATGTTTCCTTAGGGCTTACCATCAATTAGGCACAATGCTGTAAAGGACCACAGTGCTTCAGTTCAGTGCTGCCGCAACACCCCCTGCGATGTTGCTCCGGTCTATCCTCTTTTCTGCACTGCCCCTTCCCACTGCGGTCCCCCATCCCATTTCATTGTCTCACAAAAGAGGAAAAAATTAAATTTAATTTCAGAAATTAAACTTGTTCCACGTTCCAGACATAGTCCACAGACATAGTCCAAAGTGGCATAGTGCATACAATTATTTTCACTGTATTTGTTACAATAAACCATGTACTCTAAGTTTAACTAACTGGAAAAAATAAAAGCGTGGTGTTTTCTAAATCTCAGTGTGGTTGAGCAGTGCCTGATCTATTGGGACTGTGGTCCAGGAGGAAAAGTTTGGTGTAACCTATGTCAGACCTCCCCAAGAGGTCGCCCAGAGTCCATCACTATTACTATCATTCCTTTGGCTATATAAAAGTGGAGGGTGGGAAGGAAGATAATTATAATTAAGGATTCGATTTCTTTGAAATTAAAGAAATATTCACTTTAAGGGCAATGGAGACACTTAGTAAAATTAGAACTAATTCTCATGGTAAGGAAGTTTTCACTACATGGATTGATATTGAAGAGAATGTGATGGGACCTGCTGTGATCCAAAGCATCTAAAGGCCTCCTCCACATAGGTGTGTGGTATTTACATTGTTAGAGATTGGAAATCATTATTTTACCAAACCCTGTCAAGAAATGCTTGACACGGGGATAAGAGGGTTTGGCTACTTCTTCCCATACACATGGCCATTGTAGGATTTTGACATTCCCATGAATCGTGAGAGCAATTGTGCCAGAGTTAATAGTCAGTTCAGGCTTCTACAACAACATACCATAAACCAGATGGCTTGTACGGAAGATGAATGTATCTCTGTCAGCTCTGAAGCTGGTAAGTCCAAGAGTAGACACTAGCTGCTCAGGTGAGTGGTGAGGGCTGGCTTCCTGGTTCATGGCTGGCTGTTCACACTCACCGTCACCTCATGTGGCAGAAGGGACCAGGCAGTTCCCAGAGCCTCTTTTATATGTTTATTGCAGTGACTAACCAAGAAATCAATACATATTTTCCTTTTTTTTTTTTTCCTCTTCAATAGCTTGATAATGAAGTTGAAAAGTCAGCAAATCTTGTCATTAGCAACTGGAATCAGCAAATTAAGGCAAGTATTCACAAATACCATTTGTGTAAACTGTTTTAGGATCGAAGCTGGTTGCTTTTATACAAACACAATCCCGTGTTCTAGTGTTGATAATTCTAAGTTCTAACTGGAGAAAAAAAATGTTTCCTCACGTTAGTTATTACAAAGGTATAACTCTCACCCAAACCAACAGAAGCACATGACTCTAAATATGATTATGATTTATAACTAACACATAACATTTATCATGTGCCAAGTGCTGTCTATTTATATATTTAATCATCATAACAACCCAATGTAATGTGACCTTGCATTGTCCCATTTTACAGATGAGCAAATGGAGACACAGAGAGGTGAGGTAATTTGCCCAAGGTTACAAAGCTTGGTGATGGTTGAATCAACAGTTGTTGCAGGTCTATAAGTTGTTGGGTTCCAAGGTCACTGCTCTTAATCATTATACTATACTGTATAATTTGCAGCTTAGGGCAAAGTGACAAACATCAACTGAGGGTTTTTATTTTTGTTTGTAGAAGGGTGTTAGTGACTCTACCTCACTTGTAAGGGTGGCACAGTGGGGAGTGAGTAGCAGTAAGTAAGGAGGATGTATGTATCAGCTCTCAAGTATGCATGGTCCCTTGTGCATAACTATATTTCTTATTTTCAAATAATTTAAAATTTAGTTAGCTAGACAACATATGTTCAGGAAATAGCGAATAAATTCTAAGGAGAGGAATTATGATCTGGTGTGAGAAACTAGAACATACCACATTGGGTTCTTCAGCAGAGAAAATGACAGATGGACTCCATATGTACAGAAGATTATTCTAGAGCAATCTAGTGTAGGAAGAATTCATTTCAGGTGGAAAGGACTAGAAACCAGGAAGTCTGCTAAGAAAACTCAATGAATTCTTTTGAGGAGGCTTGCACTCCAGAAGCTGAAATTTTCCTTTTTCATCTCCAAAGTGTTAATGCCCAAAAGACCCTTTACAAATAAACAGCCACGCTTGCCAAATAACTAGTGATGGATGCCCAGAAACACGTGGCCCCAGCAAGCTTCGGAGACATCTGCTGTAACCAAGGCCTGACTCCGTGAGATCAAGGGCAATTCAATGTTTAAGATAAATGAGTTTCTATACGCACCGTCAATATTTTAATGTCCCAGAAACAGTATCCAGGCATTTAAGTTTTGCTCTTGGTTTTATGAGCTTTCTTTAAAAGGGTTGGTTTTTAAAAACCCATTTTCTTTAAATATTTAGCTTTCAATTCAATACAATGGACCAAATGGCAAAAATAATGTCCAGAAGCTGTAATTGCTTCCAACAACCAAAAGCGTCTTTTATTATTTCCTAGTTTCTAGCAAGTCATTTTTCTAAATAAAAAGACTTTTTATGAAGAGTGACAGAAAACTTGGAGAATATAAAATTCTTGGGTGGTAATCATTTTCTCCCGTTATAATTGAAGGGATTCAGTATGTCAGTGATGAAGCGCAGGCTTCTCGGAGCCACAGATGAAAAGCCTGAGAGGACCAGGCAGCTTGCCTCCCCTTCTCATTTATCAGCTGATGGAAGGTGGAAGAAGAAGGCCATAAGCTTCTTAGTCCTTTTGTTCCCTTCTATAGAGGCTTCCCATGCTTAGGGGGAGGCAAAAGGCTTTGCTTCTGATTCCAGAGGTAAAATGCCAAGGAAAGAAAGCCCACAGCTCTGTCCATTCATTATCTGGTTTTACAGTCATTGCAACCTCAAGGAGAAAAGCCAAAGGATCTTTCAATCAGCCCAGTTCCTGAATAGGCTAAATCCATCTCAAACCAAATCTTGTTCACTTGTTTTATTTCTGGAGCATCACCTTCAGCCAAATGCCAACTGTGCAGCGTAGGAAATGAACACCCGAGTCCTAACCCACTCCCAGGGTTCAGACATCAGCAGGTGGAATGACTCTGAGCCCTCTCCCCTTCTTTATCACTTCCTCTCGCCTAACTCCAACAAGTAGAGGGTGTTTCACAAGATACCAGGCAAGCACACAGCTCTTGACCTGGGTGTCAGGGAGCAAAATTGTGACATTTGCTGGGAATTTTAGGAGAACATCTTTTTTAAAACCCTCACCTATTGCCTATGTTGGTTTAAAAGAATGATTCAGGCAGTCTTCTGTGTTTGCTGTGATATTTGTTGTGGTACAGCCATCACGCTCACTAGAACATTGTTTTGAAAGATTTCAGGGCTTTGATGATTTAGCAAAATGTATAACTCCCTTGAGTTTATCCATGATAATGAAAAAATATGCAGGGTTCCACTAAGTATTGGCTGTTGTGATGTTTTAGGTAGATGTTGCGGCGAGGGCAAGAATAAAGAACTAAAGATACCCCGTTATTAAAGCTAGCACATGAATATACCCTGTTTCGATCACAAGAGCTTTTCTTTCAATATCAGTCTCTGCCCTTTTTTTTTTTCTTGTTTGTATGTTTTTGACTCTAGGCTAAGAAGAAATTAATGGTGAGTACCAAGAAGCACGAGGCACTTTTCCAACTTGTAGAAAGCTCCAAGCAATCCCTGAACGAGAAAGAGAAGCGGAAGGTAAGCTGTCATGGCCGGCTGGGTGCGGGTGGCTTAGAGGCAGATGGCTTGCTGCCCTTAGCTGAAACAGAGAACTGGCTGATTTCTCCCTCTGGGCAGGGTCTCAGAGGAGACGTAGCTTGGCAGAGCATCAGAAGAGATGCTAAATCATTCCTGGTCCACGCTTATATATTTTTTAAACTTTTTTATTTTTTGAATTTTTTTTCAGAGACAGGTTCTTGGTATGTTATTCAGACTGGTTTCAGATGCCTGAATTCAAAGAATCTTCCTGCTCCACCCTCTCAAGTAGCTGGGACCACAGGTGCATGTCACCACACCTGGCCCACATATATTTTTTAAAAATATTTTTGACAGATAACAAATGAAACCAATCATGTCTAAAACTTTTTGAAAGGGAATTCTCTTAATTTAAAAAAGAAAATCTCTCAGCTCACACCAGAAGTAAGTTAAAAATATATATATACTTCTGGCTCTGTGCCTTTGTGGTTAGGGCACTGGCCACATACACTGGGGCTGGTGGGTTCCAACCTGGCCCTGGCCTACTAAACAACAATGACAACAACAACAATAACAACAAAATAGCTGGGTGTTGTGGTGGGCACCTATAGTCCCAGCTACTTGGGAGGTGAAGGCAAGAGAATTGCTTAAGCCCAAGAGTTTGAGGTTGCTGTGAGCTATGACGCCACCTCACTCTACTGAGGGTGACATAGTGAGACTCTGTCTTTGGGGAAAAAAAAAAAAAAAAATATATATATATATATATATATATATATATATATATACACTTCATAAATGTTGTATGCTATGCATAGTACTTTATAAATTATACTAATATAAATATTATACACATAAAAAAGTAGAAATGTTTGCAAAATGAAATAATATTTTAAATGATTAGCTAACCATGATGCCTTTGTATAATCATTAAGTAATGTTTCTAGGCAAAATAAACACTTGGAGGAAACCTTAGCCATAGTAAATATAAATTCATATTTTTAATGGTCCTCTCGATAATTTTAAACTTTTTCATCAGCTTCTTCACAGCCCTCACTGGCTCACTTCAATCTTTGCCTTTCTTGTGGGTGATGATGTGCTGGTAACCAGGAGCAGGAGAGCATGAGCTCTGACTTTTCTGTGGCTTCCTTGTGTTTATTCAGTGGTGACATCAATCTCTAGGTCCTTGGCAGAAATACTTTTAAGATATTTGTACCTTTTGTGTATGTTTACCCACGTGGAGCCAGATAATAAGTCTGTAAAGCCACATGACCCAGGCACCTGGCAACAGCCACATGTCCCTGGAAACTGGAGGTGAAGACACTAGTGAGGCCCACTCTCCTCCGGTGGCAGAGTCCCACCCTTCCCCCAGGCTGCTTCAGAATTCATTACTACCCATGTGTGACACCAATGGAACTCATATATTAAAAAAGAGTGAGCTCGATGACTCTGTTTTTCAAGCAAAAATGACCAGAAATAATATTGGGGTAGAGGAATAAAATCAAGATGCAGTGGCTCATGCTTATAATCCTAGCAATTTGGGAGGCTGAGGCAGGAGGATTGCTTGAAGTCAGGGGTTCAAGATCAACCTGTGCCACATAGTGAGACCTCATTTCTACAAAATATAGAAAATTTGGCCAGGCCAGTTACTTGACAGGCTGAGACAGGAGGATAACTGGAGCCCAAGGGTCTGAGGGTGAGATGAGCGATGATGATATCACTGTACTCTAGCCCAGGCAGTGGAGGGAGAGCCTGTCTCAAAATAAAAAACAAAACAAACAACAACAATAAAAAACCAAGATCTATTTTCCGTTCATACCCCACCTCCTATGGTATAGGCCCCAGATTAGAACACTTTGAAATAGTCACTATCTTCTCCAAAAGGTAAGAGTTCACCTAAGGAGATACAGCCAGCACCACTGCGATGCCAACTGTTCTTAAAGGGAAAAGAAAATTGTCATTGCAAGTTGTTCTCATTTCATCCGAAGAAACTATCAGTTGAGTACCTTAAATTCATTGTTAGCAAGATTTTACTAGGTTCCTACTTCATGCGTTAGTCCTCACAGTTGGAAATGATCATAATCAGGATTGAGTAATGAGGCAGCGTCCAGTGAGGCCAACCCCCAGGAAGTGAAAACACTGGGCACCTGGCCTGCTGGGGGCCTCGGAGCCCTCATCAGAAGCTATTCTTCACTGATGTCAAGTATTGACAAAAGGAAATGCAGAAGTGGGGAATTTCCACTTCCCACTCAGGTACAGCTCCCCCAGGAGGCCAAAGTCCAGCTGGTCTGGTAACCACAGCCTCAGCTGTCATTCCATCACACTGCTCAGGCTGGAAGGCTGAACACCCCGGTGGCATTCACTTTCTGCTCACACCTGGTCTCTGAGCCAAGCCTCTGTCCCGTGCTGCCCTTGGTTTCTTGCCTGGCATCCTGGTCCTCACCAGAGCTGATGGAAACCTCTGTGCTCCTCTCACCTCCTGCCCCAGAGTGAACAGAAGTCAGCATAGCCATCTGCTGACCAATGGCACCTGCAGCAGAGAGTCCAATCCATCCTGCGCTTTGACCCTGACCTGTCCTGCCTCCCAGAGGCCCACTCTTCATTACCTCACTCTCTCCAGAATCTCAGACCGTCCCTTTCTAATGGTCCCTTCCCACACGCCTTCTCAGCTCCAGGTCCTAGTCAGTCCTGGCTGCTGTGACCAAGTACCATCATTGAGGTGGCTTCAAAAATGGACATTTATTTCTCACAGTTCTCAAGGCTGAAAGTCCAAGATCAGGGTGCCATTTGGTGAGTACCCTCTTACAGGCTAGAGACTGCCAAGTACTAATTATAAACTCACATGGTAGAAAGGGGGCAAGGCAGCTCTCTGGGGTCTCTTTTGCAAGGGCACTAATCCCATTCATGAGAGTTCCACCCTCATGATCTAGTCACCTAAAGTCCCCAGTCCTAATACCTCGCATTGGGGTTAGGACTTCAACATGTGAACTTTGAGGGATCATAGACATTCATTCCACTGCACCCCCTATCTTGGGAGAATAGGGAGAGTCAGGAAGCCACCATGGAGTGTCCTGTTCTCTCCAGATGTGATCATGATGTCTCCTTTTTACACTAAGTTAGAGAAGGGGTTATCTCTGCACTGTGTCCACTTTCCCATCTCTTGTTCACCAATCCACCAAGTTCTTCCTTTAAAAACAATGTCTTTCTTATTGCTAAAGCTAGTAGGTACTTTTCAGTTCTTTCTTTATTTGACTTTTTAAAAGTATTAAGCATCTCTTATTTCTCTTTTCTAAAAAATTCTTTTCTTTTAACTTTAGCAGCACCTCATGCTTTTGGTTTTCCTCCTACTCTTCTGTACTTTTTATCTTCACCTTTTTTATTTTTTTGCAGTTTGGCTGGGGCTGGGTTTGAACCCACCACCTCTGGTATATGGGGCCCACACCCTATTCCTTTAGCCACAGGTGCTGCCCCAGGACTCCCCTTTCCTGCCTGACCTTTATGCATTGCACTTTCTGAACATTTCTCTCCCAGGCCTCACTCTGTTTTGTTCACCTATGTATTACCAGTGTCCAACATGGTACTCTTGATATCAGCTACACAATAAATATATTCTCAAGACTTCAAGGACTGTATCTATGCTGACAATACCCAAATTTATATCTCCAGCCCCCAACCAATCTCTAACCTGCTTTCTGGCACATTGACCTCAACATGCAAAATTAGACCCATCTCATCTCTCTACCAAGGATAAATTTTATTCCTGTGTTCTCTATATTACCACCCACCATACCCTCCCAATTCTAACTCTTACACCATATATTCTTGAATTTGTTTCCTTATGTCTATCCCCACTGCTGACGTGCTCTCTCGGGCCACCATCTCCTCCTGCCTGCTCTGTTGTACCAGCAAACAGGTCTTTTGCTCTCGGTGTTGCCTGTTCTTATCCGTGCCCCGTGTACAAGCCAAGCTGACTTTTCCAACGCTTGAATCTGAGCATACCAATCTCCTTTTAAAAGCCTCAAAGACTTCCTGGTGACTTCACATTAAAGTTTAAACCTCTTTACGTGGCCCTTAAGACCCTTTCTGACTTGACCCTTGTCTATCTCTTCAATGTCATCTCTCATTTCTATCCCTCTCAAACTAGGTCATCCAACCTCATCTAAAATTTTTTTCCATATAGGCTTAGCACCTGTGGCTCGAGCAGCTAAGACAACAGCCATATATACCTGAGCTGGCAGGTTTGAATCCAGCCCGGGCTGCCAAACAAGCAACCAAAAAATAGCTGGGGGCTGTGGTGGGCACCTGTGGTCCCAGCTACTTGGGAGGCTGAGGCAAAAGAATCACTTAAGCCCAGGAATTGGAGGTTGCTGTGAGCTGTGATGCCACAGCACTCTACCCAGGGCGACAGCTTGAGGCTCTGTCTCAAAAAAAAAAAAAAAAAAAAAATTTTCCATATGACGCCATGCATTTTTGCCTTATCAATTCCTCCTTATACTTTACATTTATTCACATGGGAGTCAGTTTCTTTTTTGAGTACTTACTAGGTGCCAAGTTGTAGCTTAGCTTAATGTCATTTAATCGCAAGGCTGGGTAACTGTCTCTCCTGGTGCCCTACTGATCCCTAAGTATTTCTCCCATCTTGGGATCTAGCACACAGGGTGGTAATGGCCTGTGAGGCCAGTCCAGTTCCCTTTTCTGTCCTGAAGGCTTGCACATGACACACGAAGGGCACTCCATGTCTGGTAAATGAATGAGATGTTTGTTCTAAGAGAAAGAGGGAAAGAAAAAGAATTCAAGCTTTGACAAGTTTTAGTAAAGATTTATTAAAAGTCCCTTAAATAAAAATATATGAGTCTTTCTTTCTTAAAGGGAGATCTGGGAAAATATAGATTCCTATATTCCAGTATATATATATACTGGAACTATTTGTTGTAAATTTGCTGAGCTTACACTTGTAGTCAACAGCTCTACAGGATAGCCTGTGAGTAGCAATGGTGCCAAAAGGGACTAAGTTCTCATTTCTGGGGGTCTGAGCATTCTCAGTGAGCATCTAAGGACAGTGATTTAGCAAAATATAACCATGGAGCCCTTTGAATCCTTTCACCGTATTATCATCAGATTAAAATTCATAAGCTCATGCTTCTACAGTTGGATCTGGTTCATTACACTTGACATACAAAACCAAACATGCTCTGTGTAGGTCACACATCAGAGCCAAGGGACAGTTGAATAGCTAGCATGTCATTGGAATAATCAGGTAAGTGGCACTAACACTCAGCACTTTAAATGAATGTTCTTCATTATTGTAACATTAGTCAAATGTCCTTAAACATAAAGGTCAATCTGAAAACCTCTGTCTCTGCCCTTAAAACTTGAAAACTGCTGCAGTGGGGGGAAAGGGGGTCCTTAATGTTCTATAAAGAGTGGTATGAAGACTATTTGCATCAGAATCCCTGGAAAAGATAGTCAAAATTCAGATTTCTCAATACCACTACAGAGCTACTGAACCAATCTTGCTACTTGCTACTTGTAGAACTCCGGAATTTGCAGTTTTACAAGCTCTTCAGGTCCTCTCTAGACATGCTAACGTTTATATAATCCAACTTTCTCATTTCTCAGAGACATGAAATTACTCGTCTGGGCATTTTGAGAGTGAATTTTAGCTACCTGGTCCAGGAAGTTGTGTATTACTGTACTTTGATTTTCTGGAGGACTTAACAAGCAGAATGGGAAATTTGGGTGATAGGCGAGAGGGGGCTCTGTATGCAGGATCAGATCCTAGGGGAGCAGAGTGAGAGGAAACCATCTGCAAGCTGCCCACAACTTCCAGTGAGCACTGGCCGTGTGTGTGAGGCTCTTCACTGGTAATAATTGCACTTGCTGATAACTGAGTGCTACACCAGGTGCTGGGCAGTGTGCCATGCGCTTCACGTGTGGCACCTACCTGGATCCTCAAAGCAACTCCGCCAACTATGAGCATCATTATCTCCATCACAGAGATGAGTAAACTGGCTCATGAAGGCTGACTTGTCTGCAGGACTCTAACCCTACAAGTCGGAATCCACAGCTCTACTGCTGGGTTTATATGATGAAAACAAGCAGGACAGTAGCCAGGCCCATTCTAAAAGTTAGTTCTAACAATTACATGATTGTCAGAAATTCAGGCGCCTAGAGGATTTACCAGGTAAGATTGCAGGATGCATAGTCGATTACACTCATGAGTTGGAGAACGCCACCTGCACCCACAGTTCCCCACTGCACTGCTGTCTGACTTTCTCTTTGACTGGATGGATGCAGACAAATCACTTAATCTTTAAGGGCCTCAGTCTCCTCCTGTATGAAATTGTGGGGATCATACTGAAAGAGCCTTAGGTTTCCCATTTCTTTGTTTCTGAACAAAATTTTTGGAGTTTGTCAACTATAGTCACTATTATCTATGATTCTAGGTAATGATTCTTTTCTGTGGAGTACAAAGGGCTTTCATAAATATGTTAGTGAATATGTGACATTGATGTTTTACTTTAGCTCTTGAATAAACTAAAGAAATCAACTGAGAAGTTGGAAAAGGAAGATGAAAATTACTACCAAAAAAATTTGGCAGGCTGTTCTACCAGACTGAAATGGGAAAACACACTAGAAAACTGCTATCAGGTAAGATACGCATTTGCATTTTTTTCTTATTTTACTGAGCTTTGTGTGACCTTGAAATTGGAGGTCAGATCTATAGTTATAAGATCTGGTCTGTCTCTGTCTTAGCTATGACCTTCACTCATATTGTGACTATACAAATCGCATTTTCTCTCTTCATTTCAATTTCTCCATGGATATAATAATTATCAGTGAAAATTTATTGGGTATCATTGGCCAGAGTTTCCATGCTGTCAAAGTAAAGTGTAAATTAAGGCTCAGGTATTAGGTACTCAGAAGTGAGCTTTAGGCATAAGAGCTAATTCATACAGTGACCACCGATGGATGTCAGGCATTGAGTGTATAACAATGTCTAGTGTACGACCTCAACACTTGAGATATGCACTTTAGTAGCAAAAACAGGCACATAAGGCTCGGCTCCTGTAGCTTAGTGAGTAGGGAGCCAGCCACATACACCAAAGGCTATTGGGTTCAAGCCAGGCCCAGGCCTGCTAAACAACAATGACAACTGCAACCAAAAACTAACCTGGCTTTGTGGTGGGTACCTGCAGTCCCAGCTATTTGGGAGGCTGAGGCAAGAGAATTGTTTGAGCCCAAGAGTTTGAGGTTGCTGTGAGCTGTGATGCCACAGTTCTCTACCGAGGAGGACAGAGTCTCATTGTCCCCCCCAAAAAACCCCAGGCACATAAAAAAGAAATTATGAGAAATCATTTGATAAAAAGAGGCAAAAGATATTGAACAAGTAAATCACAAGGGGGGAAATCAAAATCACCAATAAACATACAAAAAAGTGCTCATTTTGCAAAAATTAGACATTGACAATATGTCAAGAATGTACCCCTATAGTGGGAATAATTTAATGAATGTGCATGTACCCACAACACAGCAGTTCCCTTTTAGGTAAACATTCTAATGAAAAATTTACACCTGTACTCCAAGAGTGAGGCATTGGAATGTTTATTATAGATTGTATAGTGAGAAAAAATGTACACAATCTTCATACCCATCAGGAGAAGAATTATTCTTGAAATGTGCTTTTATTTAGAAAGTGGACTAATATGCAGAAGAAGTTGATTAAATTTATATTTAAACATGGATTAACCTAAAAAATATGTTGAAGAAAAGAAATAGGTCATTTATATAGGTATGTAAATTAAAAAGTTTTTTAACTCACACCCAAACTATACTGTATTTACAAACAATACAGTATGGACCAGGCCTACATTGAGTGGAAGAAATGGAGCTCATGGTGGAAAATCACAGGGCTACTCTATATGGTCCTACAGCTTATGCAGGGCCCCTGGCAACACCCCAGGCTTGAACATTACCTCAACTACATATGAAGAGTTTAGCTCTCTATTTTTTAAGTCAACATAAACATGACCCAATTAAATAACTGCCAATTCTGGATGGTAAGAACATGAATATTTTTGCTTTATTTTTCTCCATTTGTCTTAAATTAAAAAAACTATTTAAAGCAGGTGCAAGTAGAAAAAGAAAGGATTGAATGGCCAACGTGTCACGAGTGCTCTGTACTCTCCTTCCTAGGCACGGTGCTAAGGACATGACATATCAGTTTCATCACAACACTATAGGAAAGGCAATCATTTTATTCCCAATTTATACTTGTGGAAATTGAGGCTGGAGAGATGAAGTAACTTGCCTGAGATGGTTTTGGGATTCTGCCTGGGCCCTGCACTGTGCTCCTGCTCTACTGAAGAACTAGGAGAGGTTAGACCATATGCAAGCAGACACGAAGGGCTGTATTTAAACCTCTCGCAGGTCAGCACTTTCCAGGTAGGGGAGATGCAGAAGTAGGGAAGACAAAGGAGAGATCAAAACTTGGGTCAAAGAGAAGAAGTAATGAGAAGACACTCTTCTTTAATTTACACCTTCAAACACAGGCTCCTGGTATACCCCCTACTTACACTGAACAGGTTTGAGATGAAGGTGAGGAGAAAAGTCCAGGGATTTAGATTTCAGCTTTATTCATTTGAAGTCTGGCTCACCCACCTGGGCTCTGATGTTGCCTCACCTCCTAGGACTTCTCAATGAAGCTGTTGCCTTTCTACCAAGACCGGCTTGCCTGTTAGGAAATAGGAAAGACATTTCTATTCTCATTCTGTTCTCCAGGCACTTTTCGAAGACTATGAGAAAATATTTCATCTCAGCATTCCCATCCTTCTCACCCATGTCACAGCAATGGGAGACAATGGGTCCTACTTGGTACAGCTAGCAACTAGCTGGCCTGCAATCCCTGTTGGGTACTGCTGTGACTATGCTCATTATCAGAGGCTCTTACTAGGTCTCTGTCTCCTTCATCTCAGTTTCCTTTTCTCCTCTTAAGGCCCTTCTACCCCTCCCCCCCAACGCCTCCTCAGCCCTTCCAGCCGTCCCAATTTTTATAGTAAAACATCATGAAAATTATCTTCTTTCCTTACAAGGTCTTCCTGGTGCTAACAAGATATACATTCATTTACATTTCAAAAGACCTCCTTTCAACTTCAGCTTTAAAATATTTAAGACCTAGGATTTTTTCTAAATTATTAGCTTTCAAGTCAGCTTTTCAAATCTACAGAAAGTTATAATCTCCTTGGGAAAGAGTTATTTCCTTTCACCCTTCTTGTGTCCAGGATGTTTGCTACCACTCTGCTAAAGGCCTCTCCTTTTAGTTGGCACAACTCTTCTTATTCCACCTTCCTCTGCCTCTGGAGTGCCAGCCCCAGCCCATCAGACCCAGCTCCAGACGAGCTGTGTCAAGTCGTCCTTGCTTCACCCTCGTTCTCAGGAACAACGTCCTTATGTAGCACTTCCTTGGCCTGCCTGCGCTCAGTCTACCCCAGCAGGTCACCAGCTCACTATTACTCTGTGCATTCTATACCTCGTGCATTCAAATGCAGAGGAAAAGTTTGATTCATGAAGACATAACAAAGGCAGACTGAGTTAACTCCAAGGGGAATTTTATTATAAATGTGAGAGATGGAAATGGGGCAATTCCAGTCTCTCAGTTTCATTCTCCCCTCCCCATTCTCTCACATCTTCTGTGAAAACTGAATTTAAGAATTCATTTTAGCGTCCTAAGAAGTGCCCTCTTACTCCTTCTTACTTGTTGGAGTTACAATTCTTTCAGGGAACATTCGCTGAACTATGTCCCAGACAGTGTACTAGGTACCGTGAGAAATCGTATAAAGTCTCAAGCGTGGCTATTAAGTAATGAAACCAATTCCGCAACCCCCACATCACCACTACTCTTATTACTTCATCATCTCACTATGTTCTAGCCCGGCGGTTCTCAACCTTCCTAAGGCCACAGTGCATTTTCATTGTCAAAAAGGGTTCGCGACCCACAGGTTGAGAACCACTGCTCTAGCCACATCCTATCTTCTAAGAAGAAACAGTTCAGATGATAGAAATAATCTTTATTATATTTTTTGAAATGATAGCCATACTACCAAGACTCACAAAAATCAAATGCTTGGTACTGATAGTTCTTACTCAAGGAATTACTTTAGAAAGCCATTTGCAAGATGTGGCAGGAGTCTTAAAAATGTTCCCTTTCTCAACCAGTGTTCCTAATCTAAACCACAGAACACAGAGAACAATCTGAGTGACTGTTTTCTCAGTTCTCCCAAGGATGGTACTTGACTAGTACCACTCTAGCGACAGACAAATGATGACTCATGACATGCCATGGACGCCTTAGGACATTGGGCTTCTCTCCTAGGACCCCTGTGGAAAAGGTAATGTCCGTCCTATAAATCTATCTTGAAGAAGTAGCCAAAAAACAAGACACAGATTTCTGTTCAAAACACATTAAAAATAAAAGGGAGCAAACAACCCAAATGGCTAAGAGTAAAGGGATAACTTGTTCCATCAACGCCCACCTACACAATGGACTCTTTGGAAAGATTAAATGGTGTTTGGGGAGGCTTGTGGCCTGGGCAACTGTTCATGTTTAAGGTTAAGTGAAAAAACCAGGATAGCAAATCTGGATAATTTGATATCTAGAAGATAAAATCATACCTTAACACATACTTAGACTGAAATACATCAAAATGTTAATCTCTGGGTGGAAGAATTATAAATAATTTCTTTTTTTTTTTTTTGAGACAGAGCCTCAAGCTGTCACCCTGGATAGAGTGCTGTCACAGCAACCTCCAATTCCTGGGCTCAAGCGAGTCTCTTGCCTCTGCCTCCCAAGTAGCTGGGACTACAGGTGCCCGCCACAATGCCCGGCCATTTTTTGGTTGCAGCCACCATTGTTGTTTGGCGGGTCCAGGCTGGATTCGAACCCGCCAGCTCAGGTGTACGTGGCTGGTGCCTTAGCTCGTTGAGCCACAGGCACCAAGCCGAATTATAAATAATTTCAAAATATGTTTGCTTATGTCCTCACGTGGCCATCAGAGGATGGTCTGGGTGCTTGTTAAGATTCAGACTCCTGAGCACCTCCCTCGACCCCATGAATCAGAATGAATGACTCTGAATGCATGATTACAAGAAAGGGTTCAGGTGATTTCCAGACATTCTAAGTTTGAAACCCCAGGTTCTAGGAAGAACTTATTTCTTCTGCCAGTTTTATGACTGCAATTTAAATACAAATGAAGTTGTTCCAAGCTCTCCTGGAGTAGAAACAAGAATGTCAAGACAATGGGAACCAAAGAGAATGAGTGAAGAGCAAGAATTACCATAATGCCTAAGCCCCCTAAATTTGCTAGTTCTTGATAATGTTCTGAGGACACTTTCTTCATTTTGTGACAGCACAGAGTACAGTTTGAGGTCCTCCAGAATATCTTCCTTCTCTATCACCTGTTTTATGTAAGAAGAATAAGATAATAGAAAGCAATGATTCATTAAATGAGGTGTGGATTTCCCCTTTGCACAGTGGAATTTATTTCTACCTCTTTTCATGAGCAAACATAGATCATTTTAATGATTTCCCTGCAGTGTAATTAAAATCTGTTAAACATTACCATCTCCAAGGGACACTGGTTATTCTAGTCTCATCTCGCATTGGTGCTCATGGTTCAGTCCCCATTGGAGCAAAGAAGCAGCTGCCCACTAAAGACACGATGTGTTCTCAGACCTGGCTTTTATTTCCCCTCTGTCCTCTTGCTCATACGCTAAACCAGAGAGCTGATTTCTAGATCTTTTTCTAGAGGGTAAGGACTTTTTCTTTTCGGAGATTGTCCATATGAGGTCCAAACAACTAACTTGTTTTAGATATTTGTTACAAGGCATAGTCTGTCTTTCGAAGAAGCAACACCTTTAATAGGCTCTCCTGTGTCTTTACTCCTGTCTCTGGGAGATAGAGGGCATATAGCCACATTTAAATGGCTGATGCCTATGATTTTGTTGAAAGACTCAGGTGACTGCCAGCAGAAATGAAGGCATTTTAGTCCCCATTGACTTACTAAAATTATTCAGCTTCTGATGCAACTAAGACCTTGGTCATGGGGGCACCTGTTCCAGACTTCTGATCCAAATGTCAAAATACTTGGCAGAAAATCTGAATTTTGCATGTGATTGACATAGATGTTTATAGTTACTGCCAGAGCCTTTTACTACTTTCATTTAAAAGCAGCATTGGAAAAAAACTAAAAAGCAGCATTGAAATGACCATGCCCCAATAAACAAAATGTGGTAGATACATATAATAGAATATTATGTAGCCTAAAAAGAAAGGAAATTCTGGAATGTTTTGCAGCATGGATGAACTTGAAGACATGAAGCTAAGTGAAACAGCCTGACACCAAGAGACATTGTATATTGCATGAGCCTTCTTATACAGGAGCCAGAGGAGTTAAGAACACAGACACAGGGAGCAGAATGGGAGTTGCCAGGGACTGGTGGGGAGAAGGGAATGAGTAGGCATTGTTTCATGGGGACGGAGTTTCAGTTTTGCAAGATAAAAAAAGTTCTGGAGATGATTTATGGTGATGGTTGCACAATCATGTGAATATACTTAACGACACTGACATGTATACTTAAAATGGTGAAAATGGCACATTTATGTTATGTAAACTTTATCATAAATTAAAAATACAAGCACATGAAAACAAATTTTAATTGCTACATACCATAGTTGGAATAACAACACGGGGATGTTGAGGAATGTTACACTAGATCTGGCAGGTGGGGCCCTGCAGGCATGCTGAGAGACGCAGGCTGGGGAATCAGTCCCGTCTCCCTCACCCTACCAAGGGCCTTGAGGCATATCCATCTTTCTTTCTTCCTGTGCTAGCCTTAGCCACCAATTCGCCCAAAGCCCTCCTGGTGACAGACTGTTGCCCAGTGGTCTTTACATTTGGCATGGAGTTGGTGGGATGGTATCTATGACAGCAACCAACCTGGCCTTCTCTGGCTAAAAGGATGAATGCCCAGGCCTTGTCCTTACAAACACAGGATGGGGAGAATTTTGTCTTGGACATCTGCCACCTCTGTCAAAGCCAAAAATCCTCTGGGCACACACCCAGCAGTCTCACACTGCCCCCACATGGCCTAGGGATCCCCCCTGCTTGCACCACCTTCCACACGCTGCCCTCCTGAGAACCACCAGTCAGTGACTCCAGTGGCAAGAGTCTGATAAGTTTTTCTAAGCTTGTAATAGCGAATAAGGCAAACGTGATTCCCCTCATTTTCTTATTTACCCTGCCTAGCTAAAAGTCGTGACTCTACCAATAGAACTTTTGTTATTCCACATGAAATGTGGAGGTTATGTTCCCACCTTCAAACAGTGGACTCTGATCCTGGGCCTAATTTTAGGTCCGGGTTATGAATTGGTCATGTGTTGGGACTCTCCTCTTATCAAAGAGGCCCTTCAGGCGGACAAGTTGTATCCTTTGTCTAGAACTCACAGATGCTTCTCAAGTGCTTTTTTTCCCTCTCTCTTCTTTGTGAACTTCAGGGAACCCATGGCATCTGCCTAGAAGCCTTTGGGGTCAAGTGTTTGGGGAAAGTGTGCAAGTAAAATCAATCTTGGAGGAGAGTAGGACAGACACCAAGTGGCACTCCTCCCCGGGAACCCTCCCTCCACTGTGGCTGTCCTGATTTGCCATTTGGCTGATGAGATGCAGGCAGGAGGCCAATCAGGACAGTTTGCTCAGTCTGTCCTCAGGTGTGCCAGTGTTGATGGGTGACTTCAGTTTTGCATAACAGCCATCTCTATTTACCTCATTTTCCATCCCTTTCAGAGCACCCTGGAGCTGGAGAAGGAAAGAATTCAGCTTTTATGCAATAACTTAAACCAGTACAGCCAACATATTTCTCTTTTCGGCCAAACCCTGACCACAGTGAGTAGTGAAGCTCTCTCCATTTCTGGTATTCCTGGTAAGAATCAGCGGGAAACCTTTCTTCAGCAGCCTACCTCTGCTTCCCTTGGCGCTACAGTGCCACACACAGATTCACTGTGCCATCAGCAAGATTGATGTTGAGAAAGATATCCAGGCTCTGATGGAAGAAACTGCAACTTTATCAACAGAAAACAAATCTGAGTTCCTATTAACCGATTACTTTGTAAGTATGGCGTGGAAGGAAGTTGCATTAATGGGGAACATTAGTCATATTCTGAGGGGCTCTTTTTTTGAAAAGAGGGGTTTCAAAAACTGGTTTTTTTAATGAAAAAACAAAAGCAACTGTAAAGGAAACATTGTGTTTTGTAAATGAAAATGTTGATTTTTTCATAGGCCATCTACAAACAAACAAACAAACACCACCAACAAAACTGAGCACGTGGTTTACAAACTGGGCACTGGAAATGGGTCCTTGGTATTCTCTGGGAGGGAAGAAAGTCAAGTATGGCTTTAGACAGAATCTTCTTATTCAGTCTTCTGTAAAAGTAGCACCAGGCAGATATGTTTCATGATCTGTAAATAATCATCGGGTATCACATGGTGCTTATATTGGTTGTCTGCACTAATCTCATAATTTATGGGGGTCAGGAATCCAGGTGTGGTGCAGCTGAGTGCCTTTGAGTCCCTCCCAAGGCTATGATCATGGTGTCAGCCAGGGCTGCAGACATCTCAAAGCTCTTCTAGAAGAAGACACTTGTAAGCTCATTCACATGCTAGTGGCAGGCCACCAGTCCTCAGGCTGTGGGTGGGGAGGTGTCATTTTCTTGCCAAGTGGGTGTCTTTGTGTCTCAAAGCCTGTCAGCCTGCTTCCCTCAGAATGAGTCATCTGAGAGACAGAGCCGGAGTGCCCAAGAATGATAGTCTCTTTTTTTTTAATTTAATTTTTTAATTTTTATTTTTTTAAATTTCAGATTGATATACAAGTACAAACAATTAGGTTACAATCTTTGTGGAATAATAGTGTTTTGTAAACTAATCTCAGAAGTACCATTTTGTCATATTCCAGTAGTTGGAAGAAAGTCAGTAAGCATAGCACACCCTCAAGGTGAGGGGAGGCATGCGTCCTTGCAGATGTGACTCATTACCAGGATTTTTCATGGTCCCTTACCTTGAAAAACTTGGACTGAATTACCTGGGGCTGATTTTGAGGGCTTTGGGGTGATTCTACTATGCAATGAAAACTGATGAGTGTGCCTGGTCAGAGCCCAGGCATCTCACCTCTTGGTTGCCTTAAGGAAAGTTCTTTGTCCTCTTGGGTCATGTCCTCAAAGATTTTGCCCTCAGTTCCCCTCTGGACTTTTTATTTTTATTTTCTATTTTGGACAGAGCCAGGGCTAGAGTGCAGTGGCATCATCACAGTTGACTACAATCTCAAACTCCTGGACTTCAGTGATCCTCCTCCCTAGGCTCCCAAGAGGCCGAGACCATAGATGCCCACGAGGATGCCAGGCTAATTGTTCTATTTTTAATACAGATCAGGTCTTGCTCTTGCTTAGGCTGGTCTTGAACTCCTAAGCTCAAGTGATCTCTCACTGCCGTTGCATCCAAGAGTGCTGGGATTGCAGGCATGAGCCACTGCCCTAGGCCACCCCTCTTGATATTCTTTTTTTTTTTTCAGTTTTTGGCCGGGACTGGGTTTGAACCTGCCACCTCCGGCATATGGGGCCGGCGCCCTACTCCTTTGAGCCATAGGTGCCGCCCACCCTCTTGATATTCTTAATCGTAGATCTTTAGGAGCCGGGCTGGTCATTTATTACTAAAACCTATAAAAGGGATTCTTGGTAACTTTTCCCTGGGCCCTCTGCAATATTTTATTCACACTTTCTAGCTCCAGATTGGGATGTTAATCTCCTGGTCATGTCCTGCGATAGGGTTGAAGGTACAGCCTAAGCTGACATCCCTGGACCCTGCTCAGGGAATATGGTGGTGGGAGAGAAAGGGGCAGTTAGATCGGGCAAAGCAGTAAATCGTGACCAGCTTTCCCTTTCCCCACCGTCCACACAGCAGCGAATGGCCAGTTATTTCTTTTGAGTTTTTTTTTTCCCCCCACTGTGGCAAAGGCAAAATATATTACCAATGGTAATGTCTGTTGAAAGCAGAAAAAAGGTTGAGGTGTGAGTAGAAAGATTTGATTATGTGGTAAAAGTACTTTTTTTTATTCTCCAAATATCATAGGTGAGACCTGAGATGGAAAATGTCCCCCCCTAAATCCTCTGCTTTCTTAAATGTCCCCATTGAATTGCCTGTCAATTAAAGTAAGGGTCATTCTCCTCTCAAATTTGACTAATGTTCTGCTGAAATGTAAGGAGGCAGCCGTATGATTTGTCTTTAATTGACAGGTTTACGGGAATTTTCAGTTGCTATGAAACTTCAGTGCACTGTAATTTATAACCACATATCTGTTTTTTAAGAGAAAGGACTGTGTCTCAAAATAAGTGAATCGGATTTTCTTGACATCTTTAAAGCAGAGCACCCCAATGTCTGACTTTATAGTAACTGGCAATAAGTGTACACTGACTTTTATTCAGTGCTCTGAAATTTTCATGGACCAGAGTAAGATGTGAGAACAATCTGAATGCAACAATTGGAGGGTTAATGACCAGTGTGAAAATATTTGTAAGTTTCCTATCCATGCCATGGTCAAAAGATTGTGTCTCTAGTTTTTATAGACTCCTCCAGTAACATACCTTCTTCCCAACATGTCTTTCAAAGAGAAGGACAAATTTAAGAAAGTTTAATGACAGTAATACACTCAGTCCTCAAGCTGATCTTGGGTCGATCTCTCCTGGAAATACGTGTTTAAACAATAGGTGTCCCCAAACAACCAAGTGAAGTCTTGAACTGGTATAAGGCTGGGTTGTGATTTGCATTCCTCCAGCAAGGACTTCAGGTTAGGCACCCCTGCAGCTTAGTCAGAGCTAATCTGAGTATGTGACATCGGTGTGGGCCTCAGCTACCGGAGGAGAGGTAGAGAATCTGGGATCAAAGCAGTTGGGTTTCAGGAAAAAATACTATTTCAGCATGGACCTTTTTTATTTCTCTGTATCATAGGTAAAACAGAGAAACTAAAACCAACTTCATCGAGTTGTTGTAAGAATCGCATTAACAAAGAATATGGAAACCTTTATAATGTACAATGCAGACTATGTAAATATTTTTGTACACAGTAGAACCTCCATAGCTGACCACCTCCTTAAGTTGACCTGTTCATAGACCAGACACGCAGTACATGTAGGCATCAGTACCGTGGTCCTAGTTCCTTATGCTGATCACCTCTACATGATGACCAGTTTGTTATAGTTCCTTGGTTGGTCAACTTACAGAGGCTTTATTTTATTATATTTTTATATTTTCTTTAAACCCTCATGTTTCTCCCTCTTCGTGAAGCTTTATCTAAAGCTAATGTCACCACCCATAGTCACAATCTTTGTTTTTCTCTTTCCTTGTTAAAGAAATCTGCCTCCTCCTCTTCCACTTTGAGTCATTAGTGTCCCCTCTTTCTCCACCGGCTGCTGTCCCTCTGCCACGCACATGCTTAGCCATTTTCCACCCTAACCCTACCATCCTAATTTTTTCATCAACCCTTGAAATATATGCATGTGAAAGCGAAAATATTATTCACAACTCCTCATAACCTGCATTATAAAATTCCTACTTTACCCTAAAATCTAGGAAGACAAGATTATCTATTAATTATTATTATTATCTATTATTATCTACCAAGATAATGTTTTCTTTCACTATTTTGCTAAAGCAACTGGTCTATTCACTGTTCCTGGTACATCTCATGCAGTCTGCCCTCTGCCCTCTGCTTGCCATTTCTCCTGCCTGGAGTGCCCTTTGACCTGCTGCTTCCATGTTCATGAATGGTTGTGTCTTCCTGACTTTGAAGCTTTCCACTGTCCCTGCTCTTGATGTCTGTACCATTCATGAATGCACCGGTTTTCTTAATGTTATGCTTTAAGGCCTAACTAAATCACAAACCCATTCTGGGCAGAGCGTGTGTGTTCAGCTCACCTGTTCCCAAGATCGAGCCAACACAGAACTCAATGAAAGTTTCTTCCACTCATGAGGCAGTTGTAGCCCAAAACACACACGACTTAACCTTTGAACCATTAAGGGATTCTAACTTCAACAAAGATTAATACAGGAGCAGCAATTATACAATAAACACTGTGGATGCAGTGTACTGCATCAGTTCATCCTCAAAGAGTAATTTGTTCTATTAAAGAAAGCCTTACCCATGTACTTACCAGGGACTTTTTCTCATTAACTAGGTCTAGAACAGATAGAACAATGTGTGTAAAATCAAAGATTATCTTGATTTCATTTTATTTTTTTACTTCTTTTCTTTTGCAAAGTTAAATTCAGTCAGTGAACTGGGAATAGCAACTCAGTGTAACTGGGAGTAGCAACTCTTACTTTTTCCCCCTAAAGGAGGAGTACCCTAACAATGCAATGGATAAAGAGAGACGAAAGTCTTTCATAAAACCAAAATTGTTGAGATTGCAAAGAAACATTGAAAAAGCCTCAAGAGACAAGGAAGGTATGTAATTATTTCTTTGAATGACCACATAGGGGAAGTATCATACTCAGAGGTTTTATTCAGAGTTAGGATTACTCTGCTTTTGCTGATTTGGGCAGGGTTAATTTCATTTAAAGAGCTATATATCAAAACTAAGTTGTGTGAATAAAGAAAAATAAAAAAGAAGAAAAGAGAGCAAAAAAAAGGAAAATGGCATTTTGATCTATTTCTGAGACGTATATAAGTACTATACTGCTATAATATTTTCAGAAATGTTGCATTGTACTTTATTTCTGCAGTTGGCTAGAGTGAAAGAATTTGTTTGGTTTAAACATGATAGATCTCCAGTGCATGGAACATTTGAGGGTTTTGGTTCTTTTTACTAATTTTTACAACGATGTAAATGATCATTCAAATGAAATCCTTTGCCTATAAGTTAGGCATGTTAGAATGTGAAGCAGCTCTAAGGCGATGTAGACGATAAAAAAGGATTCTGATCATAGTAGTTTGTTTTATGTGGGTCACAGTGAGTCACTGCAAGGTAATACCAGATAATCAATCCAAGACAGAAACGATTCAGTCATGTAAAAATTAATGCCACTATGAGGCAGAGGCCAACACTGAGTAAATGTGAGGAATTGCTGGAATGGTTCAACCAGAGGAAATTCAAAATCTCCTCTTGAAAATTAACAATCAAGGTGCGGTGCCTATGGCTCAGGGAATAGGGTGCCGGCCCCGTATACTGAGGGTGGCAGGTTCAAACCCGGCCTCGGCCAAACTGCAAAACAAAAAAATAGCCAGGCGTTGTGGCGGGCGCCTGTAGTCCCAGCTACTCTGGAGGCTGAGGCAAGAGAATCACCTAAGCCCAGGAGCTGGAGGTTGCTGTGAGCTGTGTGACCACGGCACTCTACTGAGGGTGATAAAGTGAGACTCTGTCTCTACAAAAAAAAGAAGAAGAAGAGGAAGAGGAAGAGGAGGAGAAAGAAGAAGAAGAGGAAGAGGAAGAGGAAGAGGAAGAAGAAGAAGAAGAAGAAGAAGAAGAAGAAGAAGAAGAAGAAGAAGAAGAAGGAGAATTATTATTAAGACACTGGAAGCACCAGCATTTCTCAAATTTCATTAAAGGAAGATAAAGATAGGGGAAGTTCATTTATCATTATCCATTCAGCAAAATTTAATAACAACTACTTACAGAGCCCCCCGTAGCCCATTAGGAAGTTCTGCTGTGTCCCTTCGAGGGTGACTGACGCCCCTGTGAAAGGTAACTGAGAGTGTGTTTTCATTTTCAGGCCTGCAGCAGATGCTCAATACGTACTCCAGCAACTCCTCGTTCTCCGACACAAAGAGCCAGAAAGAGACGGCGGCGTTAATGGCCGAGGTGAATATGGCAGAATGCAGTTGCCTGGATTTATCGATGAAAGGGGTTATTTTTAGAACACTTGTTTTCCGGCCCATTTGGCTTCTGTTTGTCATTCCCTTCTCGTGACATAGAACAATCCAGTGGGAAAGCTTCCTGGGTCAGCTCCCTTATGAGAAGTTGGAGGGATCTGGAAAAACTACTTAGAAATGTTTGCTTTCGTGTCCTAGGGGAAGAACTGCGTCTAAAATAGTATTCTGCAAAATAGTCATTCTCTACTGGCCTGGAAACCATGTGCACGCTAACCCCGTTAGGAAATGTGAGTGACAATATAAGGTCTGCCTTCAGAAAGGCCTGTGTTTGGATTTAACTCCGCTGTTTAGAGGAACCCGGGACAGCTTCAGTTTGCTTATTTATAAAATGGGATATCGTTACCTGCCACTAGGACTTTTGTGAGGATGAAATATTACTTAGGAAATGCTAGCATAGTACTCAGAGGAGGAGCTTACAAATGAGTAATTTTTGTTAAGATGCTAGTTCCCATTCATCCCCCAGCTGATATCAGGGTCCTCGGAGAGTAAAAGGAGAAAGGAAAGATGGGGCCACACAGGAGAAGAGAATTTGGGGTATGAGATAAAAGCTTGCGAGGAAACAGAAAGCTTTGGAGATGGGGTTCCCGGGAGAGGTGAGGGTCAGTGGGTTAGGGTGTAGGCAGATGGTCAGAGGAGGTAGGGGGGTAGGCCTCCATGCCTGATAGCTACTGCTGGACTCCAGTGGCAACACAGACTCTCTTAGGGATGGACGTTTGGGTTTATTTGGAGGAACCCACATTGAAAGGGCAGTTAGCAGAAGACCTGCGAATTTTACATAGGAATAAAAACAAACACATATGTGTTACCTATGTGTGCAAGACATGGATTTTCTCTGTGATTAGAATGATCGGAAATGGACTTCAGCTAATCTAAGAAGAATTTGGGAAGACAGAAATTATTTATTAATGTTTTGAAGGAAATAGGTAACTGGGCTAGTTTTTTAACCTTGTATATAGCTCAACTCTCTTGTGAAAGTGGGTAGCTAATAATTCTGCTCAAACTGGCAATTTCTATAGTTCCTTGGTGAAAGTAGACACGTGGGGCTAGGTACAGTTGAGCTGTATTTTAGGGACAGGCTTCCTTTAGCGGGGGTGCTGTTACAGAAGCAAACCTAACACTTCTTGTGAAAAGAAAGGCCTGCATTCTGTCCTCTGGGGAACAGAGGTCTAACGTACTTGCAATGACACATGGCTACAGTTTTTATGAAATTATAAAACAGACTCTAGGACATTTCCTGTGATAGCACAAAATGTTTAGTTAATGAATTCAATGCAAATAGTATTTACCAAAATGAAGTCATAAAGAGCATCTTGTGATGCCACTGAGTTATATGTTTATTTGATTGTTCTTATACAGCATTTTGTCATTGTCATTACCATCAAAGAGCATGTATTAGGATCATCTGGGTACACAACTAGCCTGATGCATACAGTGGAGGGTGAAAGGTGGGAGAGGATTTGACCCCTGTGCTTCTGATGTTTATGGTCTAGTTGAGGAGCAAGTATGAACCTTCAAATAATGGATGTCAAGGGTCCACGTAACTTCCTTACACATGCTCTGCATCTGGGTGGAGGGAAACTAGTGATTTTGGTAGATTTTGTGTTATCTATGGAAGGTTTCTTGGAGAAGGGAACTCCGTTTCATTTCAATTCTTTCCTATTTCAAATTTGGAAGTGCCATATTTGAATAATCAAGAACGTTAGCAAGGCATGTAGTGAGAAATTGTTGCAATAGCTGAAGGCACTTAGATCAGCTAGTTTATTCAGATTCTGGAGAGAGTGCCACAGTGAAATGAACTGGACTTGCTCCATGATACTATTAGATGAAGACTGGGTCTAATGGTTGAAGGGGTGGGGGACCTTTGGATTTTGTGTTAGGTCAGCTTGCTTTACAATATAGTGGTTTGGCCCAGGGATTAGAGACTCTCCCCCATCAACTGGAGCTATTCTGACCATGGCTGTGCCTCTGTGGCAGGGAAGCTAGGGTTAGGAACCCCTGGGCTGGAGGCTTGGAGAAGAGATGGATCACGCTGAGGAGGATGTTTGCCGTATATAATGTATTCCTGTGTACAATGCACACTTATATTTTTGGACCAAACTATAAGGAAAAAAAAAATCTTTCCAAGAGATTTTCCAATAATTTTTTTAAAAATATCAGCTAGATTTCTAGTGCCTGCTTAGAATGTATGAAGAGAAATATTTTGCTCTTTGTTGGCCGAAATTGCTTTCATTGCAGTGAAAGTAACAAAACCCATTACCATGTTCTAGGGTATTATTTGCATGGATATTATTATTGCTCTCTAGAGTTACACTTTTAACTCATAAGCATAAATGAAAGCATGAAAAACATCTACATAGGTATAGAAGTAGTACTACCCATGTATAATATGCATCCTTATTTTTCCTTCAAACATTTGGGCAAAAAAATGACGTTATACATGGCAAGTTATTCATTGCCACAGAACACTGAGTAATCTACCATTCATCCCATTTATAAGATACTGAATAAGACACAGGCAACTAAAACTTCCCTCTAGACTGCTTAAAGGGCCTCCATTTTCTTCTCTTTAGCATTTTCTGTGCGTATCTGCACATGACCTGAGCGTCTACCCTTCTAACCCCTCTGTCATTGTGAAAGTGATCCTGATATTCCTTACCTATCCAGCTCTGCCGCATCTTCTAGAACTTGATTCACGTGGCCAAATGATGTCTTCACAGAACAATCTGAAGCTAGACCTTTTGGAAGCGAACTCCTATAAACTGTCGTCAGTATTAGCAGAACTAGAGCAGAGACCTAAACCCAGCCATCCCTGCAGTACCTCCATCTTCAAGTGGAAAGAAAAGGTAAAATTTGAAGAGATTGGTTGTAATCTCTTGATGGAGCCTCCTGGGTGGAGTGGCTGAAAATAGCAACAAGGCAAAAAGCTGCTATAAATCATATATGTTATATCCTGTTCCAAGTCTTTTTTTTTTTTTTTTGAGACAGAGCCTCAAGTTGTCACCCTGGATAGAGTGCTGTGGCATCACAGCTCACAGCAACCTCCAATTCCTGGGCTCAAGCAAGTCTCTTGCCTCCATCTCCCAAATAGCTGGGACTACAGGCGCCCGCTACAACACCCGGCCATTTTTTGGTTGCAGCTGTCATTGTTGTTTGGTGGGCCCGGGGGCTGGATTCGAACCCGCCAGCTCAGGTGTACGTGGCTGGTGCCTTAGCCCGTTGAGCCACAGGCACCGAGCCTGTTCTAAGTCTTAATTGCAGAATTTTAAGATAAATTTATTTTTATTCCTTTTGAGCACAATAATAAGAGCTAGACACAAATGAATACACTCTTTGTAGACTACGTTACTATGTAGTAACATAAAGTAAGTTAAGAACACTTGGCATTAAAAAAAAAAAAAAAAAAACACTTGGCATTTCTTCTCCTCTCCTTATACCTTAACTTTATTCTTGGAACATCCTTTTATAGTAAAATTCCCCTAAGGTGAAATTTTGGTATTAATACGGATCTAAATTGTAAGACTCTGTAACATGCCTTAGTCTCATCTGCTGGACATAGTGGATAATGTTGATAATGCCTGAATACAAGTTTAAAGCATCACGCCCCTGTATTTTCCCAGTGTTGCACCCCTTAGGAATTGAGTGGGTTAAAGTGCATTGTGCTATTGCCTATAGCTGTTTTCCATTTCCTCAGTCAGGAGCAGAGCTGTAACCGTCTGTGATGAAGGGATGGTTTTCTTTCTAAGAGGCTCAGGAGCTCTGAAACAATCTTAACGATTTAGATGGTCACGATAATTTCATTTCAATTCAATTAAAGTTGAATTTGTAGAAATAATGCTATGAATGTTATTATTTGGCCTAGACATTCAGGTCAGAATTGGAAACACAGGCTATAAAATATAATAATTGTCCAATTCTGAAAATATTAAGGCTTCAGCTTAAAGTAAAAACTAATAGGGCTTAGAAACATATTATATACCTTCTAATGTAAAGACAAAAAAACCCAAACAAATTCCCAAGGAAAACAGCTATTAATTTTCACTGATATTGATGATAATAGTGTTGTCAAAATTAACTTTTTTTTTAACTATTTGGACAGGAGTATACTCATAGTTATGTAAACATATCTCGGCCTTTTTTCATGAAGAGATTAGAGAATATTGGGAGCAGGGCATCTTCTGATGGTCAGAGAAATCCAAGTTCTTCATCTTCAGGTAATCCCAGAAGAATTTTGGGCTGGGTCCTATTGGTAAGACATGTTGCTACATATAAACTTTATTTTTGGAGCCACATAGACCTGTACGTGTTCAAAAAATGTACATTTCCATTGGGACTAATTGATTTGTTATAATCTGTAGCTTTATGTACAAATGTAATCACAAAGGTGGGAAGAAGTCAAGCAGAGTAGAGCTTTGGGAAAAGTATGGTATAATATGGGAGGTTACTTCAGATATTCATTCATTGGCTGGCATCCACTTTATTCAAATGGCCTTTAGTTGACCTTCCCTGTAAACCAACCCTAAACCACTGTGAGGAGCTTTACAGCTCTGTCTCCATAGCCTCCTCCAAACTCACACGGAAAGCCTGTCTTCTCTGCAAGAAATGTGCTGATCCAGGTGGTTGCTAAGGCCACTCTTGGGCTTGGAACTAACTCATAGCCTGCAACCCCCTGTATTCAGGCATCTTTAGACATTCATCCATCCACACCCCACTGCCTTTCACCTTTCAACACAGGCCCCCCCTCCCCCCCCCCCCCCGTGCACACATACATCACTATCCTGAATTGTTCAACTATAACTACCATAATCTCAAATGTTTTATTTCTTGATTAGAAATTAGCAAAAAAGAGTTTCAGTAAGACCAGGACACTTTGGTTCACAGGACGTGTTAAACTGTTGTGTTGTTTGAGAAGCAGTTCCTTAAGCAACTAGCACATGCTCTAAATGTTCCTTTTCTATAGCTGAAGGGCGAGGCTAGTATGCTTCCCAAAACATGTAAGCACATTATCTAACCAATGTTGACTAAAGTCATGTGGGGAAAGGTATTAATTTGTCATCCTTACTACTATTATTACATTTACCTCCTGATTTGTTATTTCCTATATTATATTATAGTTTTTGATCAAATAATATATATGCCCCATACACATAGAAAGTGGATCATAAATGGGTTACTGAAACAAAGAAGGAAAATTACGTAAAATTATAAACTTTGCTTTTGAGAAAATTTCAGTATATTTAAATTCTGTACCATACTGTTAAATAACCAAAGACTGCCAGTGATAATTCATCTCACCTGCTAACATAGCATAATCATTACGACTTAATCCAACTTTCAGCCTCTGGTGCGGCCCAGCTCAGCAACGGTCTTTGCAAAGCCTTATATTCTTTCCAAGCCAGGCAAGATGATGAGTTGAATTTGGAAAAAGGTAAGAGTCATTTTCAATATTTTAATTGCCTTCCCATGCCGACCCTTAAAAACCCTGTCTTACATAGCAGCTTGAAGAGTCACTAGCATGTCAAATCAGTTCAGGTTTATCTTCACCCTTCTTAGAAGATAAAGGTCAAGCACATCAAAAACTAAAGCTTGCATAATGATAATCACTAACATTTATTCTGTATTCACTATGTGCCAGACATTGTTGTGGGCAAAGTGTCCAATGTAAAGTTCCTGAAAGCCCTTTGCAGGAAGTAATGCTATTTGTTCCCATTGTAGAGACGAGGAGACTGAGGCACAGAAAGGTTAAGTATTTTGGCTAAGGTCACAGACAGAGGCAGCACAGGATTCAGGCTCAGAAATGCAGTCATGCTCCTGACCACAATGCTACAATGGACAGTCATTAGAGACATAACCCACCTTTTTATGTTTCAGAAGCTGGACACACAGCAATGGGAAATGGCTTCCTGTGAGGGCAAGTTCTAGAACCTGGGTTAACTGACCCTCAGTTTAATGTTTGTCTCTCTTAGCCCTCAGGAAACCTTTTCATAGCCCATCTAAAGAATGAGACCCTCTTCTGTGTGTCCCAGCTTTTTATTTAATGTGGAAAGGTACTATGAATAGGTTATATAAACGTCAACATTATTGGAAAGAAAAAGTCTGCAGCTTCAACTTTCTTTATGTGTCCGGTGAGTGACACATTAGAACATGAGTGCTAAGACACAGATGTGGAAATGGAAGGGTTAGTGAGAAAGAGTTATGCCCTAGGTGAATGCTTATACCCATGACCAGGACATAGCTCCCACAGCCAACAGAAAATCAAGATAGATTTTTCTAGCCTAACAGGGACACTACCTATTGGCTTATTTATTGGGTGTTTCCTTTCCAGGGTATCAGTCACATTTCTCCAGGCAATTGCTTTTCCTCCTTTATGAACAAAAACGTACTTCCCAGACGTCCTCTGGAACCCATGCGTTCTGAATTCTTGTTACATAGTAAATAGTGAAAGATCCTGTTTGCTCTCAGCTCCCTGTGGATTGCAGAGCCTACTTATGCTGAGTATTTTAAGTAGTTTCTTTAAATGAAAAATAACGCTGGAGGCTTAGGGAAGCTGGTAATAATATTTTAAATCATTTGCTGAAATTCCTGTCAATAGATTGTATCAAACAATCTACTGACCTAAGCAAAGCCATTAGAGGGAGAACTTAGGCTGAGATTCCTGTCCTACAAGAAGAAATCATGATTTATGACTAAGAAAAGAGGGAGAGGGTTTTTAGTCCCCTTTGCCTTAGAAAGAAAATAGGTGAGAGAACAATGAAAAAAAAAAAAAAGACTGAAAAATTACCTCAGAATGATGCTAAAGGCAAAATAGCTCTCAGACCCTGAAGGAAGCAGAGGTTTTTCCTGCAGGCAGACAGAAGGAAAGGCCTCCTCGAGAGCTAGCTTAGCCAAAAGCCTATGGGCTCCAGGCTAAGTTTTGGAGTTATTAATATCAGAATTTAAAAACAAAGAGGCCAGCATGGTGGCTCACACCTGTAATCCTAGCACTCTGGGAGGCCAACCTGGGTGGGTGGATTCCCTGAGCTCAGGAGTTCAAGACCAGCCTGAGCAAGAGCGAGACCCCTTTCTTTGCTAAAAATAGAAAAACTAACCAGGCATTATGGAGGGCACCTGTAGTCCCAATCAGTCAGGAAATTGAGGTAAGAGGATGGCTTGCGCCCAGGAGTTTAAAGTTGCTGTGAACAATGACACCTCAGCACTCTACCCAGGGCAACAGAGTGAGACTCTGTCTCAAAAAAACAATAAAAAATTGGACAAAAGCCATGTTTCTGAGAAACTGTATTTATTTGAATCATTGCTTTAAAAAAGTGTCTTCAAAATGCTGTTGTATTAAAATTGTCTAAATTGGCGAATGGTTCTGTGCAAAGCTGTGGGTTAGACATTTGGATCAGTAAGCCAAATGTAATGGCAGGGAGTTTTCTTGATCTCAAGAAAAGACTGTTAGGCGAGATAGACTTGTAGCCGTCAGCACACCACAAAATCATGGCCACCATCACGTGACACCTTCAAAGCAGGGCATGGAGAAAGAGTGTGGTGGGTATCCGTCAGCTACATACAAAGGGAGCCAGGCAGCACAAGAAGGGCCTAGGGGCCCACATGATTCTCTTTTTAAGCAAACTATTTTCGGGCAGAGCACAGTTGTCCATTATCTTACTCCTTTTACTATTATTGTCTGGAGGAGGCCTTCTTCATACAGAGGTTCAATAAATTTTGTTTCCTCGGAATCAAGTGCAAAAAATAATGCTTTCAATAACTGAAAAAGGAATGCTGATTTCAATAACTCCTTGAAAGCAGAATCTCCTTAAAACTCTTACCAGTCACACTCAGGCATGTGTTCACACGACAGAGACCTGTTTGTCTAACTCCATGTGTATTTTCACAGGTGACATCGTGATTCTACACGAGAAAAAAGAAGAAGGATGGTGGTTTGGATCTTTAAATGGTAAAAAAGGCCATTTTCCTGCCGCTTATGTGGAGGAGCTGCCTTCCGGTGCCAGGAACATGGCTACACAGGCATAAAGTGCACTGTTCACGCACTCTGTGAGCTAATGAGACCGTGCAGTACAAATAAAGAGAAAATTCTAGTATTTTTCCCCAGGTTTTGTTTTGAAATGGGCGAGGCAGTCCCAGGCGTCCGTCACAGCACTTTGCGCTCGTGGTTATTTGTCCCAGACACGGTCAGATAGCTGATGGGTGGGTGGAGGGAAGCAGGGAAGAGGCTCCGTGGTTCCTAGAGTTTTTGAATTCTAGAAGACCCTAAAGATGATCAAGGACAACCCCCGGTGTCACAGAAGAAGAGACTGAGTCCAGGGTGGGTTCAGCGGCTCTCCTGAAGTCACAGTTTCCTGGCACACAATAGCAGTTCAGACTTGGCTGTCCTTTTGCTCCGGACTTGGGTGGCAATAAGGTGCAGCAGGCGTGGGAGGTAAGGAACATAGATCAGTTCCAAGAACAGAGACGGGCAACCGAGACTCCAGCGAGACCAGCCTAAGTTAGGGGACAACAGAATCAAAGGCCAAAAGCCGCAGAATCGGCGGAGGTTGCCAGGCAAGAGAGCCTAGGCCGAGGGCAGAACGGTTTCTTCCGGAGCCAGTGATCCGAGGCAGGGGCTTCTTACCTACCTGCTGCCTGCCACCAGAGCTGCTCACAGAACGAGGCCAGGTGTGACAGCAAGAGCAAAGTGGGCAGGAGAGGTTAGGAGATCGTGCCCCAATTTCATGCCTCCTTGCTCATTTGGAAACTGCATTTACCATTTCAGAAACAAGGAATTCTGCACTTCCCAACAACGTCATTATGGACAAAATATCCTAAGCAGCTTCCAAATAAAAGGAACTTTAAATGCCAATGGGTCTTTAGTTCAGATGGTAAGTTCTGGAAACCAACCTTCACTATCAAAATGCAATGTTTAGGGTGAAGATGATTTGTGCTGTTTCTTTAAAGGCCCCATAATGAAAGGCTGGGAATGAGAGAGATTAGGACCCAAAACTCCCTCCCAGGGGAACAGAAAGGTTATAGCAGCATCTTTCAAAAATGACCCAAGCCTGCCTGGGGCTCACACGTTCCTTTGAATGGAAGGTCACAGTGTTGACAAACTCCTGGGCATGTTTACTCTTGTACCGACTAGAGAGTCTGCCCCGTAGAACTCCAATACAGGCATTAAAGGAGTAATTAAAATCCATCCCATTACTCTCCTGTCTCTTGCCTCTTTTAAAAAAAATTCATCAAACTTTATACGTTCAAGAAGGAATTTTTTAAACTAAGGAACCTTTTTTTAAAATATATATTCTGAGCCATCATACTCCTATAGCTGGAGTATAATTAACACAATAGGTAGTTATGGATAACAGATAGATTTGAAGAGGCACGAGTAAGATTTGTTATGTCAGACATAACTTACAGCCCAGAAGAACAGAAGTTTTAATGCCTTCCTTAATGGCACATTAATGAAGGCTTTCTGCATGTAGAGTTGGCTGAGTAATAAGCCATTAGACCATGAACAGAGATTTTGAATTTATATTTCCTTTCATCTTAATACTCTCTAGAAAGCCTTGATGGATAAAAAATTGTGTAGCAATTGACTGCAGCCTACACTTTGTATAAAGTGATGATAATGATGGTTGGACCCTAAAACCCTTTGAATGTAATTTTCAAAGAAAGAGATCCTTCTTTCTTCATAATTTATTGTATTTTGTGAAAACATAAATGGTTCTTTTCCTGCTTTGAAATGCTGCTTCAAATTCTTTTTGCATCTATGATGTATGATTGTTAAGCTTCAGAGAAATACTATAGTTTTAAACTAGATAAAATACAAATATAGTTGGGTATACCAGATTAGTTGAATGTCTTTTTAGTAGGGCAAGATTTTTCTAATTGGACAGATAGGGATGGTGCTCCTTAGATTTAGAATAAAATTAAGTACATATTGTGGTGAAGATTAATTATGTGCCCGGGTCAAACTCAAGCTCTTACTCACTAATATACTTTATTTTGCACATTTCATATTAACACCCACATACCAATGGAGGGGAGGGTCAGAGACTGTTAAGTTAGCTGACCCCACCCCATTGGCATGTACCTGTTCAAAGTAATTCCCCCAAAGTGTACTTTAACTTTTTTTTTTTAACTTTTTACTGGAGCATTTCAAAAAAAATTGCTCACAAGTATGCAAACACACAATCTATCCATAATCACATGTAGGAACTCCTATACTTTTATATCAGGTTGGTCAGAAAATATTCTTTTAGCTTTAAAATTTACACATTGCTTGCTCAAGTTATTTGCAAAGTTGAAAGTCTATAAAACGAAACAATTTGGTGGTCTGGAGAAGAAATGTCCCTAAAAATGGGTACAGGGCCTAAGTTTATTCTCATTTTATTTACTAAAGTAATGTGATTCAAACTGTAATGAAGTTTATTTACTTTGCTTAGTTTGAAAACAGCTCCTGAGCCACAGAGGTAAACTATATTAGACCTGCATATTCCCCCAACATTTTACAACCATCCACCTAAGACATTTCCTTAGGTATTTCCCTTTGGTTTAGGAAATCAATATTTTTACTTTCTTTATCTCCTAGTCAAATATTTAAGAAAGAAATTGTATGTTATCTTTACCATGATTAAAATATCAAAAATATGGAGTACAAATTAAATAATCATCATTGGTGGCTCAAACACTATATAAATTGGTTCATGCATATTATTTCATTGTAGCCAAACAGGGGACATTTCCCCTTCTATTTACAGATGAAAAAACAGAGACCCAGGAGATTCAGTAACCTGCTGAAGATCACACTGGTGATTACAGCCAGGATTTTGATCTGGATCTATTTGACTCTATACAGAATGAAGTAATTTTAATATTAATGCTTTTAAACTATTAGTTAGGCTTTCATAATTATACTTCCCTAAGTAGTTTTATATGTCAGAAAAGAGGTAATACCTGAAATATAGGCCATAAACCTACACCTGATTTTCCCTGAAATGTGAAAAATGACAAAAGGCATTTCAAAGTATCTCATAATTCATCAAAAGGTACTATAACATTCCATTTAGGGTAAAGTTAAAGGCGTTGTATGTACATACAGTACTATAAACCTTTAAATGATTAGTAATTTGAGTATAGTTTAACTTTGCCCACTGTTCGCCTCTCCCCCAAGACAAAACCCCTCTTCTCCCAAAGCCTCAATGATCTTGAGGGGTGATCAGCCAGACAGGGAGCAAGAGAAGTGCCCTAGAATCAGCATAACAGCATGTCCCGGTGTCCTCGGCAGTATCACGTAGGAAGATGGGACTGGGGCATCATGAGAAAGCAGGACTTGGACTGGGACCAGAGTGCGGGGACACAGCAGGGACCAGCAGGAACCTTCTACAGAGAGAATAAAGCTAGCGAGGATGGATGAAAGGAACGTCAGAGGTCCTGGTGTGCTGTGATCCAGAGCAGAGGGTCTAGGTCCCCACACCTTCCACCGACTAGCAACATGCACAGGAGAAAATCAGCAAGCTGGAGAATCCAGGATGTCGGTACACAGACGGGTGCTCAGGGAAACTAATGGGAGGTACAAATGCTCAAGGTCAGGGAAATCCTGCCAATGGGAGAAAACCCTGGGAATAGTAATAAGTCAGGGGTCAGAGGCATGGGAGGAAAGTGGCTCTGCCCTGAGGTTGGAGTAAATGGACCTGCACCGAATTAGGTTGACAGCTTCGCTCTCAAAGACCTATGGAGTTGGGGCAGACCTAGCTAGAAGGGAAAGCAAACTGAACGGGCTGGAGAAATACTTTGGCTCTAAAGCTTAGGGCTGCTGGGCCAGGGGCCTCACACCTATCATCCCAGGAATTTGGAAGGCTGAGGCAGGAGGGTTGCTTGAGGCCAGGAGACCAGCCTGGGCAACAGGGTGAAACCCCATCACTACAAAATAAATAAACAAATAAATAAATAAATAAAGCTTAGGACTAATAGAGTGTTTTGAGGACAACAAAGGGAGTCACACAAGGAGCACCTAGAAGTGACTGGGGCCAGGCTGCCAGGTACATGGGGTGACAAATGTGCTATTGATATCAGTTTCAGCTGGCAGGTAAACTAAGTTTTCTTCAACACTGGGGCAAATGGCAATTGCTAATTTCAGCGATTCTCTAAGGATGGTGTCTGGAACTAACAACATAGCAGCAGTATCACCTCAGAATCTGTTAGAAATGCAAATTATCGGCTCCCATCATATACTCTGAGACCCTGGAAGGACCCAGCCATCTGTGGTTCAACAGGTACCCTGAGTCTGAGGACCACTGCCTTACCTGAATGGATATCGAGGTGCTGTCTAAACCTCGCCTGGGAAGGACTGCTGTCGGAGAAGGTAGAAAAAGTCATTCATGCAGTGAGCACATTTTAAAAAGAAATAGAATCTCCTCTGGATGCGATACGTTTTTCAGTATGAGTGGTGTTAGAGATGGAGAAGTTGTGCTGCCTTGTGGGGGCTGCTTTGGTTAGGGTACCCTTTTTTCCTCTTCTTGTTCATATTCTTCTTTGGCCCAGTGAAGAAGGAATACTTTGGCCTGTATTACACTCTCCCAAAAAAGAATCTTACTCCTATTTCTTAGTCACTTGCTTGGCATTCTCACTGGTCTAACAAACCTTGGTATGGGCCAATTCTTGGTGCTGGAGCAGAGGAAGGAAGTGCAACATGGGAAAGAAGCACAAAGCCGGAAGGGTACGACACCGGAAGAGAAAAACACCGGAAGGAAGTGCAAAGCCAGAAGGGAGCAGCACTGAAAGAGAGCAACACCAGAAGGGGGCCTTAGCGTGATCAGTTCCTTCTGACCCTCTGCTGTAATATCCTTTAGGGTAAAAGCTTCTGTGTAGCTTGGCACATAGGCCAGCTAATTATAAAAAAATTGTAATTTGTACTTCAACTCCAAAAACAGATAATAACTGTCCCTTCCCCAAAACTAACTCCCAGAGAGATAAGGAAAGTATGCACACGAGTAACAATGCTAAGATAAAGACTTATAAGAAACAGTGTGATCGACCAAACCCTCCAAAGTTGACCAAGAACAAAGAAGTTTTACAATCTCATCAGACTCCCACTGACACCCAGATTTTTGTGGACCCTAGTTACCTCCTGCAATCCCCTTCTCCCTTCCATTAACAGAAAAAGGAACCCAAGGTTCATACTAACTTAAGGTGGTTCTTTAAGACATCAGTCCAAAAACTTCTCAGTCTGCTGGCTCTCTGAATAAATGTCACTTTCCTTGTCCCAACATTTGTCTCTGAATTTATTGGCAAGTGATGTGAACTTGGACTCAGTTACACAAACAGATCTCTCTCCCTCCACACACTCCTTGGCACTCATTCTCTACCTTCTTCTCTGCCCTTCTCCATTCTCTAATTGTCTGTGCTCAGACATGGTGACTAATTCTGCACAATTAGGTGCCATATTCCACAGCTGGGTCTTCCAGCATGATTCAGCTTCTCAGCCTACAGCTGGTCAATTCGAAGGGAGGAAGAAGAAAGTACCTCTGTTTACCTAGAACCTAAATTATGTCTCCATTGCTGACACTAATATAATCAATACTGTTCCCCATTGGCTTCTGAATCTAATATTTCCAACAGAGGACACCAACACAAATACCTTCAGAGACCAAGGAAATACATTAATGAATAAAACTGTTTAAAGGTAACACTATGGGAAGTGGTGGAAACATATGCTGAACTGATGAAAATATGTCCCACTGAAGCTGTTCAGAAAGGAAAACTCAGTTTTGGGTAAATGTCATTGTACAGTATATCTGAAATATGTCTTAAACTTATAGGTCATAATTTCAATGATCTTCCATTATATGTTACTTGGTACTGCCCTATCTTGATAATGTTTTATAGTGTCCTAAAATATCCATCAGACTATTTGATTAATCAGAACAGTTTTAACCAAAAAGATAAGGTGAATTTGCTGAAATAAACCATAGGATGGTATTTAGATCCATGATTTTCATTCCACATAAAAAATGCTATGGAATTTAACTTCATTCTCCCTTTTTTCTAAGGCCATAATAAAAATTTTCTAGTAAAATGATTAATTGAATAGACACAGCAGATTTAGCATCCTAGAATCTAAGAGCTGGTAAGTCATTTCAGAGACCCCAACTTATTCCTTCAGTCACTCATTCCTTTATGCATTTACCCAACAAACTTGTTGATTAAACATTTAATGTGCAGCTGTGTGCCAAACAATGGATTCTAAGTGATAAAGATTAAAACAAAAAAATAAACTGAGTTCACAATCTTCTGAAAGACAAAAATGGAAATAATATTACAAATACAATGTGAAATAGTTCACATATACAGTTTAATTCTTTCCTATTTTTTAAGCTTTACTGAGGTATAATGTTCATAAGATTTACCCATTTTATCTACAACTTGTTCAGTTTAATAAATGAATAGCCTTGTAATGACCACCACAATCAAGTGTTAAAAGACTCCAGTATCCCGAAGTTTCCCTCATATCTTTTTCCAGTCAATCCTTAGAAACTTCAGGCAACCACTGATCTGAGTTCTCAAGTAGGTTTTTTCTAGGATTTTGTATCAATGGAGTCTTTTTACTTAGCCTGATATAAATGAGTTTCATCCATGTTTTTGCATGTATTAGTTCTTTTTTCGTTTTATCACCGAGTAATAATGAATATTTACATTTACGCTTCAGTTGATGAACATTTGGGTTGCTTCTATTTTTTTAGCCACAGTGAACATTGTTGCTACAAACATATTGTCTTTTTGTGGACATAGTTTTATTTCTTTTGGGTAGACAACAAGGAGCAAAGTGCATATTTAATTTATTATCAGTCTTTTTAATTTTAGCTATTCTAGTGGGTGTATAGTAATACTTCCTTGTGGTTTTAACTTGTATTGCCCTTGTGACTAATGATGTTGAGCATTTGTCTATTACATGGTTATCAGCTATGAATTGGCTAAATGGAGTAGCAATTTAATAGTGTAATAGGGCCAGATGAGAATACTGAATCGCAAAAGGTTAAGTGACATTTTTAAGGTCATGTATCAATTTCAATAATAGAGCAAAGACTGTCCTACACCTTAACACTCAACATTTTTCTATAAAACCATGTTGGTGCCAAACAGAGCTTTTCACAAAATAAGACTACTCAAGATTTCCCATTATATATGTCACATTAATTTGGATCTCAAACACTGCCTCTTTCCTTGAAGATGTTCCATTTGTTAGACTTTATCCTTAGCTGCTACTTTCAGCTTGCCTACTTGCAAAGGTGAGGGGAGAACTTGTGTCTAAACACAAAACATTCTTTGCATCATTCAACATTCACATTTTTCACACTCCACACCACAGTATATTTAACAGTATCAAGAAAGGGGCTGATTTTAAATACCTCCTATTTACTTACGTAACTGAAAGACTCTTTTTCTACTTTAGTAAAACTCATCTTAATTCAGAAAGAATCTTGTTCTCTATCAGCTTGTTACTTAGGCAGAAATTGTCAGTAGAGCCACCTTAAAATGTCCAAACAACACAGCAAGGTGTGTGCAAGTATTAATGAACAAGCCAGCTTTTTCCCAAAGGTATAGTGCGGATTCCCCATTGAATAATTTTCTACTGAGTCTTGATCATGTGCTCAACATTAATTCTTATTAAGCTTCTACTATGTGCCAAACCCCATGCTAGGTGAGAGCTCAGTAGGCAATTTGCTGCCATGATATGCAAATTATAATAAAACATAATTATCTCTGTACAGGAATTTTCTGAATTAGAAGAGAAGCAACACTTTCTCATTCTCATTAGCTTGAAAATTGAAACTTTAAATCCATTAGTAGAACACTAACAGATTTTGTGCCCTTTTTTAAAACTTAATTTGTGATTGAGTTTAATTTTACAGATCTTGTTGTTCCATTTTATTATAAAACATGGAATAGATTAGTTGACCCCATTTGGGTTCCATTTCAATTAGCGTTACTACTTGTGAAGATTTTTTTCCATTTAAGAAAATCTTTTATCTTTATATCTTATGCTTTATTTCCACATTAGGAAGATTGTAAATGCATAAAATTGTTATTTCAGTTTTACAACATACCATTTTAAATATGATGTATAAAAAGAGCAAGTCTACTAAGATAGCTTGTTTTGCCTTTTGTGTGTATCATCAATCACTTAAAGTACAATTTCCAACTTTAAAATGTAAGCTATTATCTTAATATCAGCTTTATATTATTTCTAGGTTGGTATATAATAAACCTAAAAAATTCAAAGGCCTTTTTATTTGATTCAATAGATTAAAAATTTGTGTACCAGTCAATAGCCCTTCTATTCACCATTCACATAAAGGCCTGAGTTGATGACTGCAACCTAGAAACTTCTCCATGAGCCCCTGACCTTCTAAAATCTAGTTACTCTGCTCATTGTTTCACTGAGATTTGCAGCTGCTTTGCCATTTTAGTGAGGCTATTTCCTAACTGCTATTGTTTGGATATGGTTTATTTGACCCTACCAAGTCTCATGTTGAAATGTGATCTCAACTGTTGTATGTAGGGCCTGGTGGGAGGTGTCTGGGTCACAGGGGAGGCTCAATCATCAATGGCTTAGTGCTGGTCCTCATCGTAATTGAGTTCTAGCTCCGCTGGATTCCAGGAGAACTGTGTGGCACCCCCCTCTGGCTTGCACTCTAGCCATATGATCTCTGCACACACCCACTTCCCTTCACCTTCCACCATGAGTGGAAGCAGCCTGAAGCCTTCACCAGAAGCAGATGCTGGCGCCATGCTTCTTGTACCATTTGCAGAACCATGAACCAAATAAACCTCTTTTCCTTAAAAATTACCCAGTCTCGGGTATTCCTTTAGAGCAACATAAAAATGGACTAGGACACTAAGGACCCAGACAAAAGATATTCCTCCCCTGCTTTCAAGAAAGTTTACTTTTTATTCTTAATAATTATACTTCTATAGAGACACAAAAGCTAAATTATATCACAGAAGTTCAAATTTATTTAGAATCTTTAAGAACTTTGTCTTTGCCTACTTGCCCTACAATATAGTATGGAAAGGCAATAAGGTGCTATTTAGGTGAAGCTCAAGGATTCAGGTGCAAGTCTGTCAACTGATTTTGGTCCGAACACTGGCCAGCCATGTGCCTTGAAGTTACTTTAACTCCTAGCATCCTGGATTCCCTGTCTGTAGATTCCCTATCTGTAGAGCAAGGTTATGGATTCTCACAGACGGTGGAGAATATAAATGAGTAGATACAATAAAGGGCTTATGACAGTGCTGGGCACGTAGGATGTGCGAAAAACACACTACCAATTATTTTAAGGGAGTCCAACTACCAGGATAACCCCTAGTCTTGGAATAAGTCAACTTCCCTATTGAGAAAACAAATCAGTATCAAGCTCCATGGCCCTGACTGGGGTCTTCCCTCCAGTCAGCTCTGACTCTCTTGGACTGGAGGAGTCTGGGTTCAGTTCTGTCTCCCTCAAACTGGGGGCCCACTCCAGCCAGGTCCCAAACTGAAGCATTGTCTTGTCCCAGAACAATTGTAACAATACATCCACTGTCATGAAACTTATGTGACTGGTCTCTCTCAAAGTATCCTATCTTTTCGGACCATGACTGAGCACAGGTAACTGAAACTGCAGGAAACAAAACTATAAACAACAGGGGTACACTGTGACTTAAGCAAATACGCCACACGGAAATGTTACAAAAATACCAGAAATTACAGGTGGACAACAGTAGTGAGAATTCTTTTAAAAAGAGATGACAGGGAATCTATACATTTATACTATGTATACATTAATTATTAACCATTGCAGTAAAAGCTTTCCGGACATTGGCAAGAAACGCTGAAAAATTGTTGGTCTTCCTTACGTTCTCTTGAAGTTCTGCTAGGCATTCGAGGTGAGGAGAACTATCTGACACTAGAAAAAAAAAAAAAATTAAAGAATTTGAATAAGATTTTCTGTGGCAGAGAAGTATTTCTAATTTAGATACTCTCAATTGATTTGAATGTCAAGTCCAGGTTAATGAAATCCTTTGAGCATAAAATGATACACTTGATTTTCATATGCTAGCTATCTTTTGGACCTGGCCTTTCTTTAATTTCTAAATATTCAAATCTCAAGTACTATAATCTTCTTTTAAATTTAAACAGATGGTAAGCAAGCACTGAAGAGCTTAGCGATGCAGAATGCCATTTCTTGTCTCTGTATACCTGTACATTTTCTTTTAACTACTTAAACCGTTTTGACAGTTTAACTGTTAAGTCATTTTTTTCTCTGTAAAACTTTGCCCTGAATGACTTCTGGTTTCTGGCCACTGCACAGAAAAAGAAAAATCTTCGATGCCAATCCTTAATAACCTACAATTTTGGAAAGAAATATCTAATGTTCTACAGCTGAAATGGAAGGCATTAGAAAATGTGGTTGCTATTCCAAGAGTGGTATTTCCAGGGCCTATTAATCAAATGAGGCTCAAAAAACCCACAAATAACTCCACGGCCCTCTATGTAGTTGCACCAGCTGATGTGCTGGGAGCAAGTCTCCAGTGAGGGTGGTCAAAGGAAACGAATGATCCGGATTCCTCTGCCATCAGCCTCATTCTTTGTCCAAGGGAAGGAAATCCAGCAATATCAGATTTCCACCTCATTGGTAAAGAATGCTTAGGAAACCAGGTCCATGTCTATAGCAGAGAAAGAACAGTAAAGAGCATTCAGGTCAAAATTTATCCTGTAGATTGTACTTGAACCTACTATAGCATACCACCAGACTACGTAGTAATAGAGGAGAAAAATCTAGAGAAAATTGAAAAGTTAGTTAAGAGGTTTTATGGGCTTGCTTTTTAAAATCTAGCATTCTTTACACTGGAAGATAATTACCTATAAAGAAAAAAAACCCAAACATTTATATATGAATTAGATTGCTAAGATATAAATTCTGTCAGAATAGGGAAAGATTCACCAGGGCACGTTGGGGCACTAACTTAGCAATTCATCAGAGTATCTGTCAGCTATAAATGCTGTAAGATGATAGCATGGGTGTAATGAGCTGAGGACTTTTTATGGATTCTAATAAATTAAGTATTAGTTATACAGGGGCATTAGAAGAATACAAAAGATAAATATATTTCAACTCTCTTCTCGTTCACACTATTATCAATCATATACAATCTTCATAAATCAAAGGCTTTTGGCTTACTGTAGAATCAGTAACTAACCTACATTATCAATGTGTGAGATGTTCAGGGTAGGATAGCTTTTTGAAAAAAATTTTTTTGGGGAAAGATATTACTAAATTCTGATGATTTTATATTTGATTTTAAAATCGCTTACTTGAGTAAATGATAATATTCACATTTAGGCAGACATATCCTTTAAAGCTTTAGCTTTTTAAAAAGTTCTCTAAAAAGACAATTCAGATTTGCATATGAAATGCAGTGATCTTGGTTTTTTACACTTTTCAGTCACTGTGGTACTGTGCCACCCTAAAGAGACATTATCGTAAATTGAAGATACATAGATAATATCTGTAAATAAAAACCACAGTCACATCCCTTAGGAGACTGTATCTCAAGAAGCAAGACTAGAAAAGGAAGCAAGCTTGCGGGAATGCTACTTTCCTTCATATTACTTTGCACTCAGAGTCAAATAACATTTTGGGATGCAAACCTTAAATACCAGCTCAGCAACATTAGTGCATACCTTCATAGTCCCTTGCTTCATTTAGATGCAGAGAAAACATAAACGGGCTCTCAGGATGCTTAGGGTCAATATTAGTGAATATAAACTGCAATTTATCACCTGAAAAAAGAGATTACTTAATATCAGAATATTTTAGAATGCCAAAGCATGCACTGGAAATAAGCTTTCTTTTCCTATATTTAATCAATATCTTTCCTGCTAAGTATAGACAGTCACTTACCCAATGTCTCCAAATGTAAAAGTTATAAATTAGTTTCAAAATATATTGTAGTTTAAATGCTACATGAAAACCATAGCCAACAAAAGAAAAAAATAAATTTGATTTCATTAAAATTAAAAATTTTTATTCCTTAAAAACATTATGAAGAGACAATCTATGGAAATGAAGAAAACATCAGAAAATATTAGCAAACCATTTATCTGATAGACTGAATATACATAATATATTTAAAAACTCCTGTAAATGAACAAAGAAAAACCATGCAATTTAGTAATGGGCTAAGGACTTGAGTAAACATTACTCCAAAGAATATATGGCCAATAAGCACATAAAATGTGCTCAACATCATTAGTCATTATGTTGCAGGATGGAGGAATCAAAACCAACAGACTCTCACAGCACCAGTGCAGGGGAAGGAATCTTATTAGCTGGCAGGGACCCAGCAGGTCATGAGCCTTGAAGCCTGAGCTCCAAGTTGTTCCCACAAAGCTCTTTTATACTATTCTAGCAAGACATATACATGCTTGGTTACAATTATAGTTACAGATGTTATGTCATGGGAAATTATTAGTTAGCAGGTCAAAAAGTCATTAAAAAGTTAATGATTATATTTCTCAAAAAAAAACAGTGATATTGTCTATATACATTGTCTCTTTCATATTCCTAGTTACTATATTTCTTAAAGTTCTTTCTCATCTTTGGAGGCTGAGTTCTTCTGTAGCTGTTTTGCTGCATTCTCAGGACCATCAGGAAGTGTAAGATTTATTTCTCCTACTTCAGTTAGGGAAATGCAAATCAAAACTACAATGAAACACCATTTCACACTCAGTAGGATGGCAGTAAAATAAATAAATAGAAAATAACAATGTTGGTGACGATGTGGAGAAATTAGAACCCTCGCACACCGTTGGTGAGAATGTAATATGGTATAGCCACTATAGAAAAGTTTGGCAAATCCTCAAAAAGTTTAAATATATAATTATTTGATAATATGACTCAGCAATTCTAATCCTAGGTATATACTCAAAAGAATTGAGAATGGAGATTCAAACAAATAACTGTAAGTCTACGTTCATACCAACATTAATCATTAACTGTAGCCAAAAGATGAAGTAATGCAGTGTCCGCTGACAGATGATAAACAAAATGTAATATATATGTATACACACACATACACACATATACATACATACTGTTCAGCCATAAAATGGAATGAAGTTCTGATATATGCTAAAACATGGATGAACCTTTGAAAATATAATACTAAGTGAAATAAACCAGACACACACAAAAAATACAGTATACTACGTGATTCCACTTATATGAATTATGCAGAATAGAATAGATAAATTCCTAGAGACAGAAAGTAGCTTAGAGGTCATAGGTATCATGAGCTGAGAACTGTTTTTATGAATTTCAATAAATTAAGGATTACTTACACAGGGGCGTTAGATGAATAAAAAAGATAAATATATTTTGACTCTGTTCTTTTTCACATTATTATCAATCGTATATATTCTTCATAAATCTAAGGCTTTGGCCTACCATAGAACCAGTAACTAAACTATATTACCGGTGTGTGAGATACCAGGGGATGAGTAAGGGAGGAATGGGCAATTCCTCCTTAATGGGTACAGAGTTTCTGTTTGGGGTGATGAAAATTTTTGGAAATAAGACAGTGGTTGGTGATGGTTGAACAATATTGTAAATGTAATTAATGTCATGAACTAAACACTTAAAAATGGTAAATTTTATGTTATATATAGTTTACCACAATAAAAAAAGTATTTTCAAACAAATTTAATGTTTATCTATAGCTACCTAAATTTAAAGCCTATTTTCCAATAGACCTGCAAATGCTCCCAGAGAAGTAAATGCTTTGTAAAAATTCAAAACAGCAGCCATGAAGTATAAATTCATATGTTTTTTAGTTTTTCTACAGTGTAACTAAAAAAATCTCACTAAAAAGTTTTTTCATTATAAAAAAGGAAACTTTAGAAACTTTGAAAAAACTTGTCATGCAATCAGTTTTATTTATTTATTTATTTTTTATTTTTTTATTGAATCATAGCTGTGTACATTAGTTCAATCATGGGGTACAGTGTGGGGGCTTCACATGCAATCTGAGATATTTTATCAACCTGATTGACATAATGTTCATGATATTTTCTCATTTACTATATAAAAACATTTTTGATCCGTATTTAGAAGTTTTCTCCTGACCCTTCAAATATGTACCACACATGTGATCTCACCCTTTGTCCCATCTCCCCCCACCCTCTCCCTCCCTTTCCCTCCCTCTCCCCTTTCCCCATCTTCCTGTGC